>CAUYQU010002940.1:0-67087 GCA_963574635.1 Cheracebus regulus
CGGCCGTCCAGTCCGGTGCACTGTATGAGGACCGCTACCTCCTGGGCACCTCTCTTGCCAGGCCCTGCATCGCCCGCAAACAAGTGGAAATCGCTCAGCGAGAGGGGGCCAAGTATGTGTCTCACGGTGCCACAGGAAAGGTGAGGTACCTGGGAAGGGCTGGGCAGAGGGAGATGGAGGCAGGGGGCATGGGAAGGAGATGAGCACCCCTCATCAGAAAGACTTGGTGGAGGCGGCTGCTTGGTTTAGACCCCAGTGAGGGGGTAACAGCTTGCCCTGTGCTCCGTGCACCGTGGGGCCTGAAGCCCGTTCTGTGTCCCCCACCTCCACCCTTTGCTGTGGGAACAATGTCACCCCACTTGGCAGACTTGCTGCTGAGGCGTGGGAACACTGTCACCGGCCAAGGTCACAGCACGAGTCCCTGGGGGACACACAGGAAAGTGTTGAGAACCCCGAGTTGTCAGTGGGGTTCAAAGCCAAGCCTGGCTGCTGGCTCGCCAGGTGTTCTCAGCCAGGGCCCTTCCTGCCTTCCTGAACCTGTTTCTTCCTTTGCAAGATGGGGGTCATGCCCTGTCTCAGTTTCCCAGGGCTGGGGTAACAAAATGTCTCACACTGGTGGCTTAGAACCTACAACTGTTCCGCCTTGCGGTTCTGGAGGCCTGAGGTCCATAGTGCGGGCGTGGGCGGGGCCACACAGCCTCTGAAGGTACCGGGAGACCTCTGGCTCAGGCCTCTCTCCAGCTTCCAGCGGCTTCTGGTGTCCCTTAGTGTGCGGCCACGTCCCTCCTGCCCTCCCATCCTCCCGTCCTCCGTCTTCCCAGGCTGTCTTCCCTGTGTCTTCGAGCCTTCTTCCCTCTGTTCACCTTCCCCCTTGCCATGGGACCCCAGTCTTGGATTAGGGCCCCAAAACGACCTCATCTTAACTTGGTTACTTCTTTTTTTGAGACAAGAGCTCTGTCGCCCAGGCTGGAGTGCAGTGGCGCGATCTCAGCTCACTGCAACCTCTGCCTCCCGGGTTCAAGCAATTCTCCTGCCTCAGCCTCCCGAGTAGCTGGGACTACAGGTGTATACCCACCACACCTAGCTCATTTTTGTATTTTTAGTAGAGACAGGGTTTCACCATGTTGGCCAGGCTGGACTCAAACTCCTGACCTCAGGTGATCCACCAGCTTCGGCCGCCAAAAGTGCTGGGATTATAGGGGTGAGCCACCACACCCGGCCTTAACCTGGTCACTCCTGTCAAGACCACACAAGGCCACATTTGGAGGGACTGGAGTTAGGACTTGAACCTATCATTTTGTGGGGACACAAATGATCCTGTCCACACCCCTTCCCTCCAGGCGGTGTGTCCTGGTGCAGACTGTGGGGCCCCCGTGGGGTGCAAGACAGGAAGCCCCCTTCCTGCTGCTCTTTGGAAGGCAGTCCTTGAGAAACCAGATTCCTTACAATGCTGGCAACTGTCAGCGATGTTTTTTGTTTTTTTTTTAAATAAATACAGGGTTTCTCCATGTTGGTCAGGCTAGTCTCGAACTCCTGACCTCAGGTGATCCGCCTGTCTCGGCCTCCCAAAGTGCTGTGATTACAGGTGTGAGCCACCATGCCTGGCCTTTTTTTTTTTTTCTTAATTAGAGGTTATTGCTAATCAAAGCGATGTTTTTATAAAGACTCGAGTCTTGAGCCCTCACAGCCAGGGGACACCACCCCGCGCCAAAAGCCTGGTACAGGAATCGACTGTTTCCCAACCCCACAGTCGGAAGGCTTGGAACCTCCTCGGTGACTGGAGATCACTACCTCGCTTGCCCCGGGCTGGTCAGGGTGCTGATGGTGGGAACGGGTCCTGGGACACACGCAGCTAAGATGATGGTGGTGGAGACACGATGTGAGGGTGGCCTTGCAGACAGCCACCCACCAGGATGGCACCGGTCATGTCATTTCTTCACTGGAGCACTGGTTCAGCAACTTGCACTGGGTATCTGCTGGGAGTTGGGCACTTGCTGGCACGGATGCTTGCTGGCACGGGCGCAGTGCTGACCTTCTTGGGCGCATGGCCTACCCTCAGAGAGCCCGTGTCTAGCAAGAGAAGAGCAGGTGGATGTGCGATGAGGAAAGGAGGGTCTGTGCCAGGGAGCTGCAGAGGCAGCAGGCAGGGGCTGAGGATGCGTCTAGAGGAGTGAATCATGGTGTGGAAGCGTGTGCCAGGCATAGGGAACAGCCTGTGTGAAGGCTTAGAGTGAAGAAGCCCTGAAGGACGGTGAGTCTGGGGTTATTGCTGTGGAACAGGCAGCAGGGCCAGGACTGGGCAGAGGCCGTGCCGCGAGGTTTGACCTCATCCTGAGGGCGTTCGCTTAGGGAGAAGCAGGTCTCAAGTTGGATGGGGGTGGCCAGCGACTCCCCCGAGGGATGTTGGGGAAGAGGCTGCGGAAAGCTTCTCACACACTGTGGCCTTGGTTTTTCCTGTCACTCCAGCTGTGGGGGATGGGATGATGATGACACGAAACCAGGCAAGGAGGGTGGGGTGGGCCTGGGCTATCGGGCAGGGTCGCGTGTGTGCTGCCAACCATGCAAAGCTGGTGGCAGAGGAGGAGGGCACAGGAGGCAGAACCCAGAGCTTCCGGATTCGGGATGGGGACCTGCATGGCTGTGTGCACATCCTGGCTCCACAGCTTCCATCTCGTGTGACTTTAACCCATGAGTTTCAGCTTCTTATCTGCAAATGGGAATGAAAATAGAACCCAGGTTATGGGGCGGTTAGGGACAAGTGGCAGCTGGCTCCAGTCAAGTGCTTGGCATTGGCCTGGCACATATGCAAGAAGGAAGCGTCCTGATTGTGAAATTACCGGACTGGTTCTGGGGACATAGGAAGCCCCATTGACAGCATATAGTGCGGGATGTATGCTCTACAGAATAAAGCTCCCAGCCAGGCGCAGTGGCTCACGTCTGTAATCCCAGCACTTTGGGAGGCCAAGGCGGGCAGATCACGAGGTCAGGAGTTCAAGACCAGCCTGACCAACATGGTGAAACCCTATCTCTACTAAAAATACAAAAATTAGCCATGCATGGTGGCACATGCTTGTAATCCCAGCTACTTGGGCGGCTGAGGCAGGAGAATCACTTGAAGCTAGGGGCAAGGTTGCAGCGAGCCAAGATCGTGCCACTGCACTCCAGCCTGCATGACAGAGCGAGACTCAATCTCAAAAAAAAAAAAAAAAAAAAAGCTCTTGACCCATCTGGCCTAATGGAATGAGCTGGGGAGTGAGCTCCCTGTCCCAGGAGGCATACAAGCCCAGGGCAGGGGATCAGAATTCTGGGAGGGGTCCTTCCCTGAGAAGGTCTTTCCAACGATACCATTAAGGTTCAGTAGGGTGGCATTCAGGGCTGGTGAAGTGCATGGGTGGGTGCGTGGGTGAGTGTGGGTGGGTCTGCTCTGGCTCGGGTAGTTCCCGGGTTCAGGCCGAGACTCCCACCCCAGACCAGCCCACGTAGGGCCTGGAATAGCCGCCCGCAGCCGTGTGCGCCGCTCCATGCGGCCACCAGAGGGCGCCAGAGGCCTGAGTTTGAGGCCGTATCGGCCGACGCAAGTGGGAGGCGGCGGCAGCGCCACCGGGGCCCTCTGATCCCCATCCTGGTCCTGCAGGGTGTGGGTCTGAGAAGAACGTCCCTCGACCCAGGTACTGCTGTGGCCACTCCGGATTGGAAGCGTCTCTGCATTCACACTCAAGGGGACCCGAGAGGGACGGACTCCGGGAGCAGGTGCTACCTGGCACGACCCTCTTTCCTGGGGTTGACAGGCAAGGCGCATTTACGTGCCTCAGTTTCCCTTTATGACAGTACCCAGGAAGCCCCCAACAGCCTCTGGAGAGAATTTTCGAGAACTGGGGGTGAGAGTGGGGATCCAGGAAGGCTGGTGGGGGTGGGATCCAAGCGCTTGGAGGTGCGGGTCCAGCTTTGAGGCATTTACGCCTGAGCACCGTCAACCCACAAGTATCCCGCTGACTCCGTGGGTATCCACCCAGCACCGCCCCGGGCGCCATCATGGGACAGCCAGGCGGAGGCCCTCGGGTCTTTGGGCTCAGGGAAGGTGACAGGGAAATGTCGGCGGGGAGCACGCATTGGCCTGGGATGCGCGGGGGAAGGGCATCCAGGTCGCAGGAACGGCCTGAGCCCAGCCTGGAGGCGGAGCCGAGGCAGCCTCCCTCCCAGCGCCCGCCAGGCAGCACCTGTGCAGAAACCGAGCTGCCCTCTCCTGTCCAGCCCTGCGGCCAGCCCCACCCCTGCCCACCCAGGGGGCTGCTCGGAAGCTGGGTGGCCCTTGCGGGGCCCCTGTCTCCTCCAAGTTTTGGAAGAGGGCCTGGAAATATGATTCTGAGACTCGGGTGGGGGAGCAGGAGTTCTGTAAATGGCACCATCTGTATGGCAGATGGGAGACCCCGGCCCCCCAGTCCCAGCGGCCCCGTGTTTACACACATGTTTACACATGTGTGCACAAGTAGCATGCGGACACTTGTGTGTGAGAGATGTTACTGTCCCCTTCTCCTGAGAAGCACCGGGAGCTGCCCTGGGGGTGGTGTCTTGTGGTGGCCTCCTTGGCCCTTGCCTGAGACGAGGGCAGAGTTTGAACCAAGGAGGCGTTTGTTTGGCTTCTTCAAGGATCTCTGGCTCCTGAACAGATGGGGGTCCCCACAGCCGCGTCTGGAGGGGCCGAGCCTGGCTGGCGAGGCACAAGCCGTCTTTGTGTTGCGGAAACTTGAAGCTGTGGGGGTGGAAATAGCCGGCTGAGCAACATCGGACCCACCTTACTGTCTAAAACCAGGCTGACTTTTAGTTGCTCCAGGAATGGGCTGAGCTAGGGTCCACAGGCAAATATGACCGCCCGCACCTCAGTGTCCCTATCCATAAGATGGGGCTGATAGAACCTGCCTCTTGGGGCTGCTGGAAGGATTCACTGAGTTCATTTTGCACGGAACTCAGCCCGCTGTCTGACTGTAAACTATTAGGATGAGCGTGTTTGCTGTGTGGCCCTGGGCAAGTGGCTGCACCTCTCTGAGCTTCACTTTCCTCATCCATAAAACAGGGCTAAACAGCTCCCCTGGCTCTGGGGGCTGTCTGAGTGACAGCATGTAGTAGGTGTTCACTAAAGGGGCTTCATGGAGGGTGAGTGAGGTCAGCCCCAGGCCTGTGCTGCACACATGGCTCCCGGCTCTGCAGAGAGTCGGTGCCGCCTGACGGGAGCCTGGAAAATAGCATGTAATTCCACGGCTGCCTGGCTGCGCCCATGCAGTTTTCACAGTAGGCGAAAGGCCCCTCTGTGATTTCCACAGCACTTACGTCTCCCTCTGGGCCGCGGAGCCCGTGGAGAAGCAGGAGATGCAGGCAGCCATTTTCTCTCCAGGGACTGAGCTGGGCTGGCGGATGCCTGCACTGATCCCGGCCGCTGCCTCCTCCTACTCCTCTTCTCCTCGGCGTCAGTGTGGACGGTGGTCCCAGCTGTGTCGGGGTTAAGGTTCACAGCTCAGTGGGGTGTTGAGGTGTCTCCATTTGCCAGCAGAGGAGGCAGGCGAGGCGACCTGCCTGAGTGGATGGCCATGGTGCTGGGTCCTGGGCCTGCCCTGGCTGCTGGCCCTCAGTTTCCCTCTCTGTGCAGAGAAGAGCTGAGGAGCAAAAGGCCCTCCGTGGCCACCTAGTTCCACCTCCTCCCTGAAACCAGCCATTGCAGAGATGGGGAAACTGAGGCTCAGAGAGGTGACAGGGTTCCCAAATGTATTGGTGTGGGGAATCAGCAACCCTGGTGCCCTAGCCCTGAAGTGAGCTGGATTTGGGGCAGGGCAGGGTCAGAAACGTGGGAGCCTTGAGGAAGAGACTATAGTGTAGACAGCTCTGGGAACAGGGACAGGGCCTGGCCTCCCAGGTCTTGGCAACAGCTGGGCCTCCAGCCCCAAGGGGACAGACGTGCCCTGCACCCACCCACGTGACATGTGTGCCCTCTCCTACACTCTGGCGTGTCCCCAGACGTGCACATCTCCCTCCTGCCACAGGCCCACACATACACAAGCCACACTGCAGGACCCCACATGTCCACGCGCTCTGCCCAGCTCTGTCTCTGCCACAGGCTGTCCTTGTCCCCACTTCCTCCCGAAGACTCCAGAACCCAATCCCGTGGCTCCTGACGGTCCTCTGTTCTGCATTGCAGGGGAACGATCAGGTCCGGTTTGAGCTCACCTGCTACTTGCTGGCCCCCCAGATAAAGGTCATTGCTCCCTGGAGGATGTTCTACAGTCGGTTCGAGAGCCACAGTCATCTGATGGAATACGCAAAGCAACACGGGATTCCCTTCCCAGTCATTCCCAAGAACCCGTGGGGCACGGATGAGAACGTCATGCCCATCAGCTATGAGGCTGGAGTCCTGGAGAGTCCCAAGAACCAAGCGCCTCCAGGTGTCTACAGGAAGACCTAGCACCCGGCCAGAGCCCCCAACACCCCTGACATTCTTGAGATTGAGTTCAAAAAAGGGGTCCCCATGAAGGTGACCAACGTCAAAGATCACACCACCCACCAGACCTCCTTGGAGCTCTTCGTATACCTGAACGAAGTCCCAGCCAGCACGGCATGGGACGTACTGACATTGTGGAGAACCTATTCATTGGCATGAAGTCCCGAGCTATCTACCAGACCGCAGCAGGCAGCTTCCTTTACCACGCTCATGAGACATCCAGGCCTTCACCACGGATCGGAAAGTGCGCAAAATCAAACAAGGCCTGGACTTGACATTGGCTGAGCTGGTGTACACCCGTTTCTGGCACGGCCGAGTGTGAATAATCTGTCCACCACGACATCGCCAAGTCCCAGGAGCCGGTGGGAGGGAAAGTACGGGTGTCGTCTTAAGGGCCAGGTGTACGTCCTCTGCCGGGAGTCCCCATTGCCATTCTACAACGAGGAGCTGGTGAGCATGAATGTGCGACCAGGAGCCAATCGATGCCATCGATGCCACCGGTTTCATCAACATCAATTCCCTCAGGCCGAAGGAATATCACCAGAGCAAGGTCTCTGCCAAATAGACCCTGTCCAGTGAGGAGCTGGGGTCTCCTCACTTTGCAGATCCCCCAAGTACAGGCACTAATTGTTGGGATGATCTGTAATTGTGACTTGTTCTCCCTGGCTGGTAGCGTAGTGGAGCTGCCAGGCCCCAGTTTGGTCTTTGGTCCCCCTGAAGCCTGCAAAAGTGGTCAGCGAAGGGAAGGGTGGGGGGCAGCTGCAGTGAGGAGCTGTAAAATGACAATTTTAAAAAGATACATTTAATAAAGATGATTTACAGGAAAATAAGCATATGACAGATGCTCCCCATCATATGTCACCAGGGAAATACAAATTAAAACAATGAGATCCACACCTATTCGAATGGCCAAACCTGGAATGCTGCAAACACCAAACGCTGGCAAGGCTGTGGAGCAAGGGGACGCTCATTCACTGCTGGTGGAAATGCAACACGGTACAGCCACTTTGGAAGACAGTTTGCAGTTTCCAACAAAACTAAACACACTTTTACCATACAGTCCAGCAGTCACGCTCTTGGGTAGCTACCCAAATGAACTGAAAACTTACATCCACACAAGAACGTGGCTCATGGCAACCTCTGCCTCCCAGGTTCAAGGGGTTCTCCTGCCTTAGCCTCCCAAGTAGCTGAGATTACTGGCATGTACCACCATGCCCCCGTATTTTTAGTGAAGACAGGGTTTCACTCTCTCAGCCAGGCTGGTGTCGAATTCCTGACCTCAGGTGATCCACCTCCATTGGCCTCCCAAAGTGCTGGGATTACAGGCATGAGCCACTGCGCCCTGCCAAGATGTCTTTCGGTAGGTGAATGGATAAATAAACTCTGGTACATCTACACAATGGAACATTATTTAGCTCCAAGCAGAAATGAGCTATCAAGCATCAAAAGACATGGAGGAGACTGGCCACAGTGGCTCACGCCTGTAATCCCAGCACTTTAGGAGGCCAAGGCAAGTGGATCACCTGAAGTCAGAAGTTCGAGACCAGTCTGGCCAACATGGTGAAACCCCATCTCTATATATATAAAAAAAAAAAAGACATGGAGGAACCTCAAATGCATATTACTAAATGAAAAATACCAATCTGAAAAGACTACATATTGTATGATTTTAACTATGACATTCTGGGAAAGGCAAAACTATGGAGACAATAAAAAGATTAGTGGTTGTCAGGAGTTGGGGGTTCGGTGAGAATGAACAGGCAGAGCACAGAAAATTTTTAGGGCAGTGAAAGTAATCTGTATAATTCAATAATGTTCAGTAATTCAAGGCATGTCATGCATTTGTCCAATCTCATAGAATGGACAACACCCAGACCAGACACAGTGGCTTATGCCTGTAATCCCAGCACTTTGGGAGGCCGAGGTGGGCAGATCACGAGGTCAGGAGTTCGAGACCAGCCTGGCCAACATAGTGAAACCCCATCTCTACTGAAAATACAAAAATGAGCAAGGCGTGGTGGTGTGCACCTGTAGTCCCAGCTACTCTGGAGGCTGAGGCAGGAGAATCACTTGAGCCCAGGAGGTGGAGGCTGCTGTGAGCCGAGATCAAGCCACTGCACTCTAGCCTGGGTGAGAGACTGAGACCCCGTCTCAAAAACAACAACAAGAAGAAGATTGTATCACTTTTTTCTCAGAGTCATTCACCAAAACTAACCACATGAATATTAAGCCCCTCCCATAAAATATGGTACAGAAAGCAGAAGGTTTCAGAAGATGCAAGGGGTGAAAATTCCCCCAGCACAACTGAAATATGCCCTTCCTTCCAAGAAAAATATTAAAAGAAGTAAAAAGGCTGGGCACAGCGGCTCACACCTGTAATCCCAGCACTTTGGGAGGCCGAGGTGGGCAGATGGCTTGAGGTCAGGGGTTCCAGACCAGCCTGGCCAACATGGCAAAACCCCGTCTCTATTAAACAAAATACCAGAATTGCACAGAAAGAGGTAAGTCCCTTCAGTGTTAACTGTGGCAGTGTCTAGGCGGTGGTATTTTAGATGATTCACTCTTACTTTTCATTTTTACTTTCCTAAATAGTTTGAATTATGTTTCAAAACTGTTGAGCAGTTTCAAACAGTTGAGGCAGGAGACTCGCTTGAACCCGGGAGGCGGAGGCTGCAGCGAGCCGAGATTGCACCACAGCACTCCAGCCTGGCTACAGAGTGAGGCTCGGCCTCAAAAATAATAAATAAACAAAAAACAAGTAAAAGGATATGATTAGAGAACATTCAAACAGCACAGGTCATCAAATTCCTAAAGAAGTGATTTCTGGTCCTACCGTTGCCTATCAGTGTGCTCCTGTGGAGGTGTGGAGGCCTGGCTACACCCAACACCTGCCTGGGAACCGAACAATTCCCACCAATGAATTCCTCCTTTCAATTCCTAGAGCTGTTTTTCTTTCCCACACCTTTTTTGACTCCCCCTCCCTCCTGGACGAGGAGTTGAGACCTTCCCGGGAAGGTACCCGGCTCGGTAGCCGGAGTTTAAAGTCCAGCCCACGCCCTCATCCTTATCTCACTGTCAATTGTCTTATAAGGAAACAGTCCAGTCTACAACATCTTTTCTTCCGCCAGGTCATGCGTTGTTTCCTTACAGATCTTTTCTAACCAGTCTTACCCTTAAAATAGAAGCTGAAGAGCAAACCTCTGTCATTCTTGTGAGAAGGGGACGATTTGGAGGTAATGAAATGTGGGGTTTCCACTAACACGTAGCCGGGCACGGTGGCTCACGCCTGTAATCCCAGCACTTTGGGAGGCTAAGGCGGGTGGATCGCCTGAGGTCGGGCGCTCGAGACCACCCTAACCAACATGGTGAAACCTTATCTCTACCAAACACAAAAAATTAGCCACGCGTGGTGGTGCACGCCTGTAATCCCAGCTACTTGGGAGGCTGAGGCAGGAGAATCACTTGAACCTGAGAGATGGAGGCTGCAGTGATGGAGCCGCTGCAGTCCAGCCTGGGCAACACAGTGAGACCCCATCTCAGAAAAAAAAAATGTAACCATTCTCCTCATATAGTTGAGCATAAATTCAGCCAGCATGGACTTGGGGATCTGCTGACAGGCCTCCATAATATGTGCACAGTATGTCCATCCATAATGCATGAATCTGGAGTGCATACCTACAGAATTACCTGCCTAACACATCTTTTCTAGAATTTGTTTCCTCCCCACCCCCACTCTCACAACACCCACTCAGGTACACTTTTATCATAGGAGTCACCCTGCATATACCTCAGGGCCCTTTCCCTGGTCATTGTTCACTCATCCACAGGTCAGCACTGGACTTCAGCTGGGCCACAGACCTTCCTGGCTCACAGCCCAGGGATGACAGGCGAGCCGAACTCATCTCTTCACCGGCTCCACATTTATTAATAGATATGAACTCACATGCTTCTGGCAAGCATGGCCTCCATTAAGAGGAGAAAGCCACTCTGAGATGAGACGAAGCCAACATTCAGCGAGGAACATGAGACGAATTCTGACAGCCTTCTAGTGCCTGGCTCTCAGCTGCATCTCTGCTCCTCCTGTGTCTTCATTAGTCAATTATTCCTAGAATTCTATTAAAAAAAAAAAAGATCCAAAGAAAATACTGGTATCAGCTGGGTGCGGTGGCTCATGCCTATAATCCCAGTACTTTGGGAGGCTGAGGCGGGTGGATTACTTGAGATCGGGAGTTTGAGGCCAGCCTGACCAACATGGAGAAACCCCGTCTCTGTTAAAAATACAAAATTGCCGGGCGCGGTGGCTCACGCCTGTAATTCCAAAACTTTGGGAGGCTGAGGTGGGCGGATCACCTGAGGTCAGGAGTTCGAGACCAGCCTGATCAATATGGTGAAACCCCATCTTTAAAATAAAATAAAATATAAAATTAGCCAGGCCTGGTGGCGTGCACCTATAATCTCAGCTACTCAAGAGGCGGAGGCAGAAGAATCGCTTGAACCCGGGAGGCGGAGGCTGCAGTGAGCTGAGATCACCACTGCACTCCGGCCTGGGCAACAGAGTGAGACTCCATCTCAAAAAAAGAAAAAGAAAGAAAAAAAATACTAGAATTCTTGCAATCAACTGCCCTTCTCGCATGAGGTAGTTTATGTTGGGTTTCTAACATGTGTAACAAAAGGTTCCTGAAAATTATAGAATGTGGTGTTTTTCAGTGCTCAGATTGTGTACTAACGAAGACATCACCTGATTATAGGGAGAAGAAAGTGATGTCATGAACATAGGAATGCTTCGTCATATATAAAGCATGATTCATCGATGTGACTCTTCTGAAGCTCCTATATTCAACTGACTGAAAATAAAAACTGCTGCTTAAAGACCAAAGGCTTTGCCATGCTTTAGAATTTTCTTACTTTTTCATAATTTCCTGTAATATCACTCTTTTTGAAATCTTGAGAATTACCTAATACAGTCTCCTTTAGATTAATAGAACCTTGACAACAAAAGCAGTGCATGTGACATAGGCACAGTACTACCATTTGTAGAATGGCTTACTGCGGTACTTTCTCATCCCTAATACCCTGACTCCTAGGGATTTGTGAAGTGGGCAAGACATTCCAGCGCTATTTTACCACTTAAAAATCTCTAACGACAATTGTACGTGCACCATATACCTATTTATACAAGTCAGCCATAGCATCATATTTCTTTGCTCTGGGCTAAAATTAGATCAATTCAGTCTGCCAGTGGACTAGTTCATGTTGCCCAAGTCCTAACTGGCTGTTGATGACACCTCTGGCATTGCTCTGATGAAACTTGTGGATCAGACTGTTATCAGGTGGTAATATCCAAACAATACCCAAAGCAGAACAGACCTGCAGGGGAGCACAGGGGCGGGCAGCTGAAATGAAGGAAACTGTATACATTGCTATGTTTGCATATCACTGTGAATAGATAAGTATGGTTCTATTTGCTAAGAAGAGGTGTTCAAAACATGAGACAAAAGGAGAGAGCAGGCCAGGTGTGGCGGCTCACACCTGTCATGCCAGCACTCGGGAGGCCTAGGTGGGTGGATTACTTGAAGTCAGGGGTTCGAGACCAGCCTAGTCTCTACTAAAAATTCAAAATCTAGCCAGGCCTGGTGGCACACGCCTGTAATCCCAGCTACTGGGGAGGTTGAGGCAGGAGACTCGCTTGAACCCAGGAGGTGGAGGTTGCAGTGAGCTACAATCACACCACTGCACACCAGCCTGGGTGACAGAGCGAGACCCCGTCTCAGAAAAAAAGGATAGGGTGGGATGGGAGAACAGCAGAAAGGCCCTTGAGTGAGGAATGGTAACTTCTGGTCTATAATATTATCTAGGATGGCGTCTCCCTTGACGTGTTCCCTAGAATACTGATTCTGGGGTATTATAGGAGTTATAAAGAGAAGAGTTAGGTGTTTTTTAAAGGGGTCCCTTATACTTGGGGAACACTGCGCCAAATCAATTTGTTTGTTTAGTTGTATGATTTCTCAGAGCCTTTAACACCTTGTACTTTGTGAATCTCCAACAGTGTCTCCCAGACTTATCTGACACAGAATGCTTCTTGCTTGAGGCATTTAATAAGACTAATATTCCATGAAATAGACTTTGGGAAAAGCTGATCTAAAAAACGCTCATTGAGCCTGGGCGTGGTGGCTCATGCCTGTAATCCAAGCACTTTGGAGGCCAAGGCGGGTGGATCGCCTGAGGTTGGGAGTTCAAGACCAGTCTGAACATCATGTTGAAAAGAAAAAAAAAGACAACGCTCATTGAGTGCTTCCTATTTTTATGACCTGGCCCACACAGACACTGATAAACACAGCTGGCTCTATCAGGTGGCAGAGACTCTTCACCTACCGCCTAGAGCTCTTCCAGCTCCCATTAAACCGCCTTCATTTCTGTCATTAAAATGCCATGTCGGCCTGCTGTGGTGGCTCACGCCTGTAATCCCAGCACTTTGGGAGGCTGAGGTGGGTGGATCACCTGAGGTCAGGAGTTTGGGACAAGCCTGGCCAACATGGTGAAACCTCGTCTCTACTAAAAGTACAAAAATTAGTAGGTGTGGTGGCGTGCCTGTAATCCCAGATACTGGGGAGGCTGAGGTCAGAGAATCGTTTGAACCCGGAAGGCGGAGGCTGCAGTGAGCCCAGACTGCGACACTGCACTCCAGCCTGGGCAACAGAGCGAGACCACATCTTAAAAATAAAATAAAATATAAAGTGCCATGTCTTTGGTTTTTTGCTAATACTTTTGCTAATCTAGTGCCCAATATAGATGCTCCTCAGAAGATGAGCAAATTAGGTCAAACTTCCTCAATCATTTCCAGGGGGGAAAAGTATCTCTAATAGCAGATCAGGGTGAACTAATGCTGAGTGAACTAAGTCTGCGGCAGCCAGGTGCTCAGCAGTTCCAAGTCTCCAGCTGGATTTAGCATTTGTGTGAATCCAACATCCTATACCATAATATATCCGTTTGCTTCAATATACACTGCTTTCTGTTTGTCTTTTGAGACGGAGTCTCACTCTGTCGTCCAGGCTGGAGTGGTGCGATCTCGGCTCACTGCAACCTCCACCTCCTGGCTCGGCCTCCCAAGCAGCTGGGACTACAGGCACCCACCGCCACACCCAACTAATTTTATATTTTCAGTAGAGACAGGGTTTCACCACGTTGGCCAGGCTGGTCTCAACCTCCTGACCTCAGGTGATCTGTCCGCCTCGGCCTCCCAAAGTGCCGGGATGACAGGCATGAGCCACCTCACCTGGCCAATACACACTATTTTAAATGACTTAGCAGCAAATAGAGTTGGTTCTGTGGGAATATGCACCAAGTCATAGCCTGTGGCTGTAGGTAACCCTGTGACACATCATACAGCTGGCTGAAGGACAGGCCTTGGGGAAGGGGCTTGGGTGAGACCTCAGGGAGGATGCCAGCGTCAGACACTGGCCAGGGTAGCAGGTCGGTACCAAGGCATGGGTACAAAGCGGGAAGATGGCCAGGCACAGTGGTTCACGCCCGTAATCCCAGCACTTTGGGTGGCCGAGGCAGGTAGATCACAGGGTCAGGAGTTCAAGAGCAGCCTGGTCAAGACGATGAAACCCCGTCTCTACTAAAAATACAAAAGCTAGCCCGGCATGGTGGTGTGGGCCTGTAATGCCAAGTAGTTGGGAGGCTGAAGCAGAGAATTGCTTGAACCAAGGTTCCATCTCAAAAAAAAAAACAAGGCCAGAAGATGCGTCTGTAATTGTGTGCAGCCTCACTGGAGTGAGAAGCGACGCTGCCCAGCCAGTACTTGAAGCAGTAACCGGCCCTTCCTGAGCAGGCTGTTTCCCTTTCCTTCTGATAAGGAAGCCTCTCCGTGCCCACAGGCACCTTTCTCAAGACTTCCTCTTTCCTTTTCTATTCCTGAACCTCATTTTTGTTACCCCCGCCACCCATTTTCTTTATTTTCTCTTCTACTCTCTGCCAATCCGTGTAAGCGTGACTTCGTCTAGGGGTGGGGGGATGGGCAGATGGGGGCGACCAGGATCAAAGATTTGCCATCTCTCTGTGAAGAAGAAAACAATTTCCGTTTCTTTAATTTCATGCCATAAGATCTAAATGGGGCCTGGCGCAGTGGCTCACGCCTGTAATCCCAG
The DNA here is from genome assembly GCA_963574635.1 of Cheracebus regulus. Classification (NCBI taxonomy): domain Eukaryota; kingdom Metazoa; phylum Chordata; class Mammalia; order Primates; family Pitheciidae; genus Cheracebus; species Cheracebus regulus. The sequence goes on from CAUYQU010002940.1 coordinate 14,638, forward strand.
CACTTTGGGAGGCCAAGGCAGGCGGATCACTTGAGGCCAGGAGTTCAAGATCAGCCTGGCCAGTGTGGTGAAACTCCATTTGTTTTTTTTTTGTTTTTGTTTTTTAAAGACGAGGTTTCACCATGTTGGCCACGGTGGTCTTGAACTCCTGACCTCAGATGATCCTCCCACCTTGGCCTCCCAAAGTGTGGGAATTACAGGTGTTACCCACGGCACCTGGCCTAGAGAGTGCCTTTGGTACATGCCAGAAACTCTGTCTTCTTGGTTTACAAACTGATGTCCCCAGTAAAGCTCTCCTTTCTACTATTTAGCCATCAGGATGGTGTCTTGGAAGATAACTCTTTCTCTCGTGGGTTCTTGGGAGACTCTCACTTTTTTTTTATTATTATTTAATTTTTTTTTCTTTTTGATATTTTTACAAAATGTAAGACTCTCACTTCTATGACTTTCATTTGCCGTTTTTCTGACTTTCATAAGTGGATGTCTTCAAGATGGATGACTTGAGTCTTCCATCAGTCCCTACTTCTGACCTTTCTCAAACTCCTGACTTTTTTTTGAGGAGTTTCACTCTTGCAGCCCAGGCTGGAGTGCAATGGCACAATCTCAGCTCACTGCAACCTCTGCCTCCCAGGTTCAAGTGATTCTCCAGCCTTGCCTCCTGAGTCGCTAGGATTACAGGCATGCGCCACCACATCCAGCTAATTTTGTATTTTTAGTAGAGACAGGGTCTTACCATGTTGGCCAGGCTGGTCTTGAACTCCCGACCTCAGGTGATTTACCTGCCTTGGCCTCCCAAAGTGCTGGGATTACAGGTGTGAGCCACCGCGCCTGGCTCCTGCGGCCTTTCTCTACTGGGGTCTCTTTGCTCTCCTGCGCAGCTCTCTGAGGTAGACTCTAAGGCAACCCCCCATGCTAGCTCTTTCCCTTTCTTATTTTGCACCCGGTCCACAGAAACTTACCCCTTTGGCCTTTCATACAAAGGGAGTACAGTTACTTCCTCAATTACAGTGCTCCAGGCCCTGTACACAGCCTCCTGCTCCAGCCTTCTCAAGATAAAGTCAGTCAGATCCTGGTGCACTGGTTCCCCTCACACTGCAGGGGACACAAATCAAGCACTCTAAGTGGTCAGGGGAAGCCCTTTCCATGGGTCATAGGGTAAGAGAAAGCACCCCGTTTTCCCTCCTTTGAGGGTAAAAGGTACTAATAGCACATTGACAACTCTATAAAGATCTAGGAATCTTCCAATTTCCAACCATTCCTGGCCTCTTCAACTCCAATCTTGTTTCTTTTCAAAGTGGGTAGCAGATTGCAAAACTAGCTTTCAGGCTGGGCATGGTGGCTCACACCTGTAATCCCAGCACTTTGGGAGGACGAGGTGGGCAGATCACCATGAGGTCAAGAGTTCGAGACCAGCCTGGCCAACATGATGAATCCCCATCTCTACTGAAAATACAAAAAGTAGCTAGCTGAGCATGGTGGCACACACATGTAACCTGAACTACCCAGGAGACTGAGGCACATGAATCACTTGAATTCGGGAGGCAGAGGTTGCAGTGAACAGAGAGCATGCCACTGTACTCCAGCCTGAGCAACAGAGCGAGACTTTGTCTAAAAAAAAAAAATTAGTTTTCATCATCTTTTTATTGGTTCTGCCTAATAGGTTTCTCCTACAACATGTTTTGAGTTCACATTTGTGACATTTGAACTAAGATAATGTTTAGATGAACTCTAAATATGTAGGAATTTGAAAATAGTTAAAAATAATTATTGCCAGGCATGGTGGCTCACGCCTATAATCCCAGCATTTTGGGAGGCTGAGACAGGAAGATCACTTGAGACCAGGAGTTTGAGACCAGGCTGCGCAACAAAACGTAACCCTGCTTCTACAAAAGAGAAATTCTGCGTTAGCTGGGCGTGGAGGTGCAAGCCTGTAGTCCCAGTTACTCCGGAGGCAGAGGCAGGAAGAGCCTTTGAGCCTAGGAATTTGACATTACAGTGAGCTGATCACATCACTGCCCTTCAGCCTGAGGGACAGAGAGAGACCCTATCTCAAAAAAAAAAAAAAAAAAGATTGCTGTGATCAAAGGTCAGCCTCCACCTCCATGAAATCAGCCAGGAATTTGCAGGATCTTTGAAATACCTCCATACAGTCATCCCTGTTGACAAACACCCATCTTGTTCAGGCTCTTGCTATTTGAGATGAGTGACCTGAGGCCTGGATGAGTGAAGAGATTTACAGAGGACCACACAGTGACAGGCAGCAAAATCATGACCAAACCACGGTGCTTGGATGCCCATTCCTGTACATTTATTGCCACTGTGACTCTTTGAGAAATGTATGAAATTTGTACATGTTGCGCAGGCCCTGCGGCCCTGCAGTCGGAAACCTGGCTTCAAATCCTGGCTCCTTCATGTACCCTTGAGTGATCCTGGGCAAATCTCTTCTTCTATTCTCAAGTCTTGGTTATCTGCCTGTAAAATGACATGGATACTGGTATGAAGAACAAAATGGGTCATTTAGAGGAAACTACTTTTTCAACTTCTATGCCTTAGGTGAGTGCCATAGTTGTCATTATTATTACGGTGTTGGCGGTGGAGATAACCATGGTTTGTTCAGGATAACCTTGGTCTTAGAATTATGAGATTTGTTAGAAGATCACTAATTTGTAATAGTGTTTAGTCACAAGGAATACATAATCTAGGCGGGGTGCTGTGGCTCACACCTATAATCCTAGCACTTTGGCAGGCCGAAGCGGGCAAATCACCTGAGGTTGGGAGTTTGAGACCAGCCTGGTCAACATGGTGAAACCATGTCTCTACTAAACTCACAAAAATAGCCGGATGTGGTAGTGGGCAGCTGTGATCCCAGCTACTCGGAAGGCTAAGGCAGGAGAATGGCTTGAACCCAGCAGGCAGACGTTGCAGTGAGTCAAGATCACACCACTGCACTCCAGCCTGAACATCAGAGCAAAACTCCGTCTCACAAAACAAAACAAAAAACCACATAATCTAATTAAGTTTCAAAAGTTAGTTTTCTACATAACCTTTATGCAACTGTAAGTCTATACAACCTTGCGTATTAAAAAAGGATTTTAGGCTGGGCGTGGGGTCTCATGCCTGTAATCCCAGCACTTCGGGAGGCCGAGGTGGGTGGATCACAAGGTCAGGAGTTCGAGACCAGCCTGGCCAATAAGGTGAAACCTCATCTTTCCTAAAAATACAAAAAAATTAGCTGGATGTGGTGGTGAGTGCCTGTAATCCCAGCTACTTGGGAGGCTGAGGCAGGAGAATTACTTGAACCTGGAGGTGGAGGTTGCAGAGAGCTGAGATGGCTCCATTGCACTCCAGCCTGGACAACAGAGAGAGACTTTCTCTCAATAAATAAATAAATAAGAATTTTAAAGAGAGTAGAAAGCATGTTCCACTAATATTATGATGTTAAAGAACAGTAAAGGAAATATACATTTTGTGAATATTCAAGAGCTCAGTAAAACTGCTAGATAAATAAACAGATCAAGATTACAAGATATCATGAAACAAGGCACCGATGTCACCACGGGCCTGGGCAAAACAGTATTCAAAGCAAGACGACATTTGCCTGCCACCAGGCTGTGGAAGGGGACACAGCCTTTCTCTGAGGAATCTCTGTAACAGGCCACGCGGCACCCACTTCAAAGTCACATGGTGCCTGAAAGTCTTTCTGACACGCAGAGGAAAAATACACACCAGGTGACTCCCCCAGCAGGAGTCCCTGGAACTAATCAATGTCAAAGACACGGGGAACGTCAGGGCAGGTGAGGGAGCCTCTTTTTTTTTTTTTTAAGACGGGGTTTCACCATGTTGGTCAGGCTTGTCTTGAACTCCCGACCTCAGGTGATCCGCCCGTCTTGGCCTCCAAAGTGCTTGGATTACAGGCGTGAGCCACCACGCCCGGCCCAGGAGCCTCTGACTGAGGCTCAGAGGGAAGGCCTCTGGCAGAGCCTTCTTCCCGGAGCAGGAAACCACGCCCTTTATCGCTGCTTGATCGCTTTGGATTGCAAAATACATGCAATGCTCCTGTCTGACCTAAGAGCCCTTCAGAAAGCGGGAAGGGTGGGAGGGAGGAGGAGCGCTCAGCAGGGGAGAACCTTTAATCTTCTTTGTTACCATTTTCTGAGAGAAGTGAGAGAGATCAAAGGCAAGGGTTTCACTTAGACAGGAAAGCTGTAGTTACCGTGCACTTCCAGCCTTCTGCAGGGGAGTAAGGGGCCAGTCTTCAATTTGTTTTTATTTACGTTCAGTAAAAGCAAGAGGAGCAAGTTTCGAATTAAGCATGAGCACTGACCTAAATGACCCGCCTGTGAGGGATCACGCCCAGTGCAGCAGGATGCAATGTTACACAGGTAACCAAAGGCGGTGGTTAACTCCACGGCTGGAAGCCCGGTACCTCTATCTCTGCTGCTTAAAGCTACTTCATCTTGCATATCTTCTCAACATAATCATACACGTATATGCTAAATCATTTCTGTTGGCTACTGCAATTTAAAAAGAACATGCTCAAAGGAGGCACACCGTCTTTATTTTTTATTTAAAAAGTCTTTTCCTGTCTGGGCTCAGTGGCTCACACTTATAATCCCAGCACTTTGGGAGGCTGAGGCGAGTGGATCAGTTGAGGTCAGGAGTTCGAGACCAGCGTGGCCAACATGGTGAAACTCCGTCTCTACTAAAAATACAAAAATTAGCTGGGCGTGGTGGCGCGTACCTGTAGTCCCAGCTACTCAGGAGGCTGTGGCAGGAGAATTGCTTAAACCGGGGAGGCGGAGGTTGCAGTGAGCCGAGATCGCGCCATTGCACTCTAGCCTGGATGACAGAGTGAGACTCCCTATCAGAAAAAGAAAAGACTTTTCCTTCAGTGCTATGTTAGAGAGGCTCTGAGGACCAGCTCTCTGCTAGTCTACTGGTCTGGCAATCCACAAGTCTAGTCATTCTACTCTGAAAGGCTTGGCTCAGCTGAGGTACTGTGAAGTTCATTCAGCGCATTGGGGAGCGTCCTGAGCACCCAGGCAGGAAATGAGTACAATTGAATGGGAATGGGGAGAGCAATGAACACTCTAGAAAGTGGCCTTGAGATCAAATCTGCACTGAGTCAGCGTCAATCTGCCAAACTAGGGGCAGACACTGGATATCCTCTGGATTTTTCAGACTTCACCGAGCCATTATCCTCTCTCCGTGACTATGAGCCTCTCCACTGGAGACCTGTGCTCCCCGGGGAAGGAACCGAGCTCCGGGAACATAGTACTGGCTTGATAGACACCGAACTGTTTCATCATCAAATCCTAAATGTATTTTTTATCTAACCATTTTCCCTTAATTTACTTCTTATCTCCCCAGGGACTAGTGCTATATAGGCAGGAATGAGTGAATGAATGAATAAATGAATAAATGGATGTGTTAATAAACATGTTATCTATTGTCTGATTATACATAAAAGCATTTGTATACTTTGTGAATGTAACAGTGTTTTCTTCCTAATGTTGTTTGCCTGAATATGGTGCCATTATTCATTATGATAAATGTATCTTTACATTTTTAAGACTGTGTTATTTACAAAACGCTTTCACATACATTATCTTATTTAATCCGCACAGCAGTGCTACAAAGTAGATATTATTGTCTCCCAGTTTAGATAATAATAAACTGGGAGATTCGTCCAAAGTACACAACAAGAACAGAGCTGGACTTGAACCCAAGTTTTGCCACATACGTCTATTGCAATCCTTTCCCCTAGATTGAAAGGTGAGTAGGCAGGCAAAGGTTATATTCATTTGTAAACAGATGCTTGTTTCTAAAGATACAGTATAGCATGCACTGCCTAAATAGGGGAAGTGGCATCTCTAAACTCCTGGCAGGCTCTCCCACCAGGCACCTGGCTTGTCGCTGGGTACACCTGCTTCTGAATGCACAGCTGGTCTTACGCCCAGTCACTCAACAGAACTTACATCTGACTGCAGCTACTTGATACCAAAACAACCAGTGAAAAGGAAGAAAATTCAGGCAATTAACCAGTTATTATTTTGTCTACACAATGACAAACAACCTTTATGGTTGATTTTTCGTCTTTAAGTTGCGATATTCATGGAAACGCCACAATTATTTCTTCTCCACTTGAATGTCAGCCCACAAGGAAGCCAGCAGGCTTGAACAGCAGGAGTCAACATTTAAAAGCTAGGTCTCAAAATGCGGTCTGCGTCCTAAGGCTCCTGGCACTCTTTTCCATGCTAACAATCTCTGTTGCTGGCACTGTTTCTGAAGACACCCTTAGTATCCTAGAGCAGTAAGGACCTTAGAAATCATTGAGTGCAGTAGTTTTCAATTTTTTTTAAAAAATCATACTGAATATTTTATTTAAATGAAATCTAACATAGAAACTCAATCAGCAAAGCAAATCCAGGCAGATTTGCTTTGGCTGAAGAGGAGATTGTGATAAGCCTGAGGGAGCCTGCTATAATTTGGATGTTTGTCCCCTCCAGCAATCACGTTGAGTTTTTTTTTTTTTTTTTTTTTTTTTTTTTGAGACGGAGTCTCGCTCTGTGGCCCAGGCTGGAGTGCAGTAGCATGATCAAGGCTCACTGCAGCCTTCACCTCCTGGGTTCAAGCGATTCTCCTGCCTCAGCCTCCTGAGTCACTGGGACTACAGGTGCATGCCACCACGCCCAGCTAATTTTTATACTTTTAGAGAAGGGGTTTCACGGTGTTGGTCAGGCTGGTCTGGAACTCCTGACTTGGTGATCCAGCCAACTTGGCCTCTCAAAGTGCTGGGATTACAGGCATGAATTACCACACCCAACCGATCATGTTGAAATTTTATCCCCAGTATTGAACGTGGGGCTTAATGGGAGGTGTTTGGGTCATGGGGAAGATCCCTCATTAATAGATTGATGCCCTTTCTTGGGTGGGGTTGGGGGTGCATGGTGTGTTCTTGGTCTATGTGTTCCTGTGAGGGCTGGCTGTTAAGTAGAGCCTGGCACCTTCCCCCGCTTGTTTCCTCTCTCACCATGTGACCTCTGCACAGTCCCCTTAGCCTTTGTTCATGAGTAGCAGCAGCCTGAGACCCTCACCAGAAGCAGATACTGGCACCATGCTTCTTGTATAATCTGCAGAACTGTGAGCTGAATACACCTCCTTTCTTTATCTATTACCCAGCCTCAGTTATTCCTTCTGTTTTTGTTTGTTTTTTGAGTCAGAGTCTCACTCTGTTGCCCAGGCTGAAGGGCGACCTCGGCTCACCGCAGCCTCCACCTCCCGGGTTCAAGCAATTCTCCGGCCTCAGCCTCTCGAGTAGCTGGGATTACAGGTGCCCGCCACACATGGCTAATTTTTGTATTTTTAGTAGAGATGGGGTTTCACCATGTTGGCCAGGCTGGTCTCGAACTCCTGACCTCAGGTGATCCGCCCGCCTCGGCCTCCCAAAGTGCTGGAATTACAGGCACGAGTCACCACCCCCAGCCAGGTATTCCTTATAGCAACACAAACAGATTAAGACATTCTCCCCTTCAGAATGGTCCTGGAGACACATCCACCAGGGCCCTAAAACTGGATTAACCCCTTCATTTTACAGATGAGGAAAAAGAGGCCCAGAGAGCAAAATAGCTCAGATAAAGAACTTAGAAATCCACTAATGTGGTTCTGCTGCTCTTTGAATTTCTGTTTCTCATCTCAGCTTGACTTTAATTTCCCTTCTCCTCTTATATCCTGTCCTAGGTTTTAAGTACATCTGCTCTCTGCATGCAGAACCACCCCAGCAGTCTAACATGACCGCCACCGCTTAGAAAACATGAGATTTCCCAAATGTCCCTGGTCAAAAGAATGCACAGGAGCCCTCGTTGAAGATGCTGAGTCTTAGATTCCCTTCTTTGCAGTTCTGAGTCAATTGGCTCGGGATGAAACTCAGGTCGTGCTTTTGACCCGTGAAGTTTGGGAAGCACTTGCTGGATGGAATGGGCTAGCGATGTTCTTTTACAGAGCAGGTAAAGAGTCTCACCAGGTAGGTCATCTGTAGAGTCAGAGAAGATCTTCCTTCTTTTATTTTTCATTTATTTATTTATTTTGTTTTAAAGCCAGAGAAGAGCTAAGTTTTCTCTCTTCATAATCCAGAAGTGTCTGTTATAAAGGGGGAAAAAAATCCATTCATTTTTCAGCCCACAGGTTTGTAAAAGTATGTCGCTTGACTTGCTTCATTCGGCACGTGGCTTTAAGATGTTGATCTCTGCCGGGCATGGTGGCAGGTGCCTGTAGTCCCAGCTACTCAGGAGGCTGAGGCTGGAGGAGCTCTTGAGTCCAGGAGTTCTGGGCTGTAGATGGGGTTTCCACACTAAGTTCAGCATCAATATGGTGACCTCCTGGGAGTGGGGGACCACCAGGTTGCCTAAGGATGAACTGGCCCAGGTCGGAAACAGAGCAGGTCAAAACTCCCATGCTGATCAGCAGTGGGATCGCGCCTGTGAATAGCCACTGCACTCCAGCCTGGGCAACATATCGAGACCCCGTCTCTAAAAAAAATAAGAAAAAATAAAAAAAGATGTTGATCTCTGCTCTCTCACTGACCACCAGCTCCTGAACGTCCACTTCTGCTCAGGCACTCCCATGCGACTTGCTCTTTGCCAAAAGGGTCGACTCCAAGTCCTTGATTCCAAATTGAAAGTGTACTTTATCCAGCACCCCATTCCTAGCCTCCCAGCGCAGCTGGACACTCTAAACTTCCCTTCCTGGTTTGTTTACCTGTGTGCATACCCGCGGGATGCTCCCTGGAAGCTCCCAACCTAGTCTGCTGGCATCACCCTTTCCTTTATATTTACATAAACGGCTTGAGTCCCCTCCCTACTTCTAAATGAGATTTGCACCCACCACTCCACCAACACACACACTCTGTTATAGGAAAGGTAAGTAATTAAATATGTATCTTTCAAACTACGGGCCCACGTCATTTCCTTCCTAGAGACCATCTGGCTATAACCTGTCTCCTCAGTGACCCCGACTCCAGGTCAACTCTGACTTGGTTTCTGGTTCCCTTTTTGCTTGCCATGGAAAAACAGAACCGTACTCTCCTTTGGAATAATGCTGTCATTGGTGATGACAGCATCAAAAAATGGAGTCACAAAGAACACCAGGCTTCTCGGCATCACATCATTCCTTAGTTCCCTACGTATTAGTAACACAAGGCTACTTTATGAACAGACTGTACTGAATATTGGAAGACAACTAATGGGAATATATGTACAACTGGATGCTGCATTTGACCGTTTCTAGAGTCCAAGGAAAGGAGATTTTAAACCTATGATAGGGCTTTCCTTGTGGACAAACTCCAGTCCCCAACTTTGCTTCTATCTCCTGGACTCTTCAGAGGGAGTCCTCTCCACAATTCTTCCCTGCATGAAAAGCACGCTCCTACCTCACAGATTAAATATATATACCCTAGAATTTGTCCCAACTGCACCCACATTGCTCCCCAGTACACACGTGGGCACGCACACACACATCGGGACAATCCACAGCGTAAATAATCCATAGCAGCACTCTGAGAATATCACCAACAGTGGGGAGCACGCGGACATGAAAACCGTTTGGGGCGGCTCCAGGGATCCATAGCTTTTCTAGTTCAAGGTCACTCTGCAAGTGTAAGATGAAGCTACACCTCTTTATTCCCTCCCTCTGCTCTACTTGACTCAGGGTCACTTTTTTTTTTTTTTTTTTTGACACGGAGTTTCGCTCTTGTTACCCAGGCTGGAGTGCAATGGCGCGATCTTGGCTCACCGCAACCTCCGCCTCCTGGGTTCAAGCAATTCTCCTGCCTCAGCCTCCTGAGTAACTGGGACTACAGGCGTGCGCCACCACGCCCGCTAATTTATAGATATATTTTTTCTTTTTATATTTTTTAACTTTTTTTTTTTTTTTTTTTTAAACATGGGGTTTCACCAGGATGGCCAGGCTGGTTTTGAACTCCTGACCTCAGGTGATCCACCCACCTCGGCCTCCCAAAGTGCTAGGATTACAGGCATGTGCCACCATGCCTGGCCAATTTTTCTATTTTTAGTAGGGATGGGGTTTCACCATGTTGACCAGGATGGTCTCGATTTCTTGACCTCGTGATCCACCCACCTCGGCCTCCCAAAGTGCTGGGATTATAGGCGTGAGCCACTGCGCCCGGCCCTCAGGGTCACTTTTAAACAACATACACACATATACACACATGCACACCTCCCAAGAGGAAACAAAAGCATTTTCCTAAAGCCAACCTAGTCTGCAAAATATTTTTAACCCTAAGAGAAAAACATTCTTTTATACACTAAGGCAGAAAAATGGCAGATGCCTTCAGTCCAGCCTCCTCTCCTGCAACCCATGCCTTCCCACCCACAACTATCAGGCTGAGTGGATCGCCATCGGTGGCACCACAAAAATAGTATTAAAATCAGTCCTGTGCTTTTTCTACTGGGTTTTCATTTTTTCTTCTCTCAAGCACTGCGAGATATTCCAAATACTCCAAGTACACCCAAGACAAGGCATATTGCCAGTTATCTTTCAGTATCTGACCTCCCCTTCCACAGACATAGAATTTCCAATGAGCCCATGGCTACCTAACCAAAGACCACTTCATCTAGCCACACCTGCAGCTAGAGGTGACCATATGACTAAGTTTTAGCCATGAAATGTTGAGGTGATAGGTGCCCTTTTTTTCAGCTTTGCCCTAACAAAGATTGTGTATGCTTGACCCTTTACGCTCTTCCTGCTGGCTAGGAGATGGGCAGAACAAAAGCAGTCATCTTAAATCCAGAGACAGCCAGGTGTCGTGGCGTACGCCTGTAATCCCAGCACTTTGGGAGGCCAAGAAGGGTGGATCACGAGGTCAGGAGTTCGAGACTAGCCTGGCCAACATGGTGAAACCCTGTCTTAAAAAAAAAAAAATGATGGGGGAGGGAAGAACACAAAAGTGTCTTCTTTAAAATTCTGTTTTTCTGGTTTCTTTAACAGCCAAAAGAAATTTCTAAATTGTCAGTGATTAGATAAATAGCAGCAGAGGCTATAAAGCTTTTCAACATCTTGAAGCTTAAAAATTGGGATAGGTCTACAAAGCGTGGTTAGACATTCTGTTCTACAGCCACTAGGTATTTTCAAACAGTATCTGAAATTGAATCATCTGTTAGTGAATCAGATCAATCATTCAAAAATAAGATTCAGTTATTAAGAAAGAAAAAACACTAATGCTACTATCCTCTCTCCATTTATTTCAGTAAAATTAATTTGGACATAGAAAAGAAGACATTCACTGATTTTTTTCTTTTAAAATTGACAAGAAGTACATAAAGTATTTTGATTTTTTTTACGTGGAGAATTTTTTTTTTTTTTTTTAATAAAAGATGGGGTTTCACCATGATGGCCAGGCTGGTCTTGAACTCCTGACTTCAGGTGATCCACCCACCTCGGCCTCCCAAAGTGCTGGGATTACAGGGGTGAGCCACCGTGTCCGGCCTTTTTTTCTTTTTCTTTTTTTTATGTGAAGAATTCCTGCGCTCAGAAATATGCATATAGGTAGTATTGCTCACTCAGGTGAATGGGTCTTAGCTTTAACAAAGGAAGCAGAAGGAACTTCTCAATTGTAGCACTGAATGAGATTTTAGGCCAGGCCACTGGCTCATGCCTGTAATCCCAGCACTTTGGGAGACGGAGGCAAATGAATCACTTGAACTCAGGAGTTCGAGACCAGCCTGAGCAAATGGCGAAACCTCATCTCTACCAAAAATACAAAAAAATTCGCTGGGCGTGGTGGTGTGCCCCTGTGGTCCCAGTTACTCAGGAGGCTGCAATGGCAGGATCGCTTGAACCTGGGAGGCAGAGGCTACAGTGAGCTGAGACTGCGCCCCTGCACTCCAGCCTGGGCAACAGGGTGAGATCTCATCTCAGAAAAAAAAAAGAGGGAGAAAGAGAGATTTAAAAAATATGTACAAATATATATTTCATAATAATGATAACAGCTACTATTTAAACGTACCAATAACAGGCCAAGTTCTGTAGCAGATCTTGGCGCTTGGAGACAGGTCTTTTGATTTACCCCCAAATCTGGGCTTTATTTCTTTAAATCACTGGTGAGAGCATAAGCATCCTGTATTTGAAAAGATGTATTCAGTGGATTCACTGATGTATTGCTGAGTTTTTTTCTTCTCTTCTCCCATATCTTCAAGAAATTCTTCATTCCAAAAAATGATGAGATTTTGAGAGGCATTTTTATGCCACTAAGAATTTTCTCAATAGCTCCTAACCACAACTGTATCATTTTCTCTATGTGTATAACAAATTACCGCAAACTTAGTGGGTTAAACAATCCCCATTTATCACCTCAAACTTTCTGGAAGGTGAAAGTCATGCGGCATGCTGGGTTACCTGTGTGGGGCCTCATGAGGCTGAAATCAAGGTATCAGTCAAGCCATGTCCCCATCTCAAGATTAGGACTTTCTTCCAAGCTCCCTTAGAGGGCTGGTAAACGCTCAGTTCCTTGCAATATAGGACTGCTGTCCCCATTTTCTGGCTGGCTGCTGGCCAGGGTGTATCCTCAAGTCCTTGAGACCACCCGCAGGTTTCAGCTGTGCACCTGCCTTCTCTCACAACCTGGCAGTTTGCTTGTCTTCAAGCCAGCAGGAGAGTATTTCACGGACGCATCACCTTTCTTTCTTTCTTTCTTTCTTTCTTTCTTTCTTTCTTTCTTTACGTGGAGTCTCCCACTGTTGCCCAAGTTGGAGTGCACTGGCGCCATCGCAGCTCACTGCATCCTCCGCCTCCCGGGTTCAAGCGATTCTCCTGCCTCAGCCTCCTGAGTAGCTGGGACCACAGGCCCGCGCCACCACGCCGCGCTAATTTTTATATTTTTAGTACAGACGGGGTTTCACCATGGTGTCCAGGATGGTCTCGATCTCTTGACCTCGTGATCTGCCTGCCTCGGCCTCCCAGAGTGCTGGGATTACAGGCGAGAGCCACCAGCCTGGCCCACCTTCTCTTAAAGAGCTCATTTGATTAGGTCAGGTCCTCCCAGGACCATCTCCCTTGTGAGAAAGTCAAGGTGAACCAATTAATAACCTCATCGTGGGGGTCCTTGGAATCACCGACTCTGATTCCTTCATCATCACTGTTCCCACTCACACTCCAGGGAAGGGGGTTTTACAGGGCACGTGGCAGGGGACAGAATCCTGGGGACCATCTCCAAATCTTTGCTATCCCAACAACCTAGAGCATTTTGTTGCTTGAAGTTATCATGATTACTTTAAATTCACAGCCCTTAAGAGAGAGGCGGTGCGTAGATTCTTACCTAATTATCTGGAAGTGTCATTGTCAGCACTGCGCTGTCACCAATGTTTTCAAGTTAGATATTCAACACCTGAGGACGGCTATTCCTTCAAACTAGAATAAAAAGACATGCACTGTTGCTGTTCCATCCTTCTGTATGGATGTCATAAGCGATGCACTTTCCGACCTCCATCCTTGGGGCTGGCACCCAGGAGTTTTCTCATCAGGCCAGTTCCACTGTGTGGTCTGGAACTGGCAGCAACGGTGGCAACTCTCTCATTAGGGCAGTGCTTCAGGACGGCTCTAGACCGTATTTACGGAGACTTAGCCATTTACCCAGCCTTCTCAATTATCCCATCAACTACCTAACATCTTTTATTAAATCTATTTCAGCTAAAATTAGCCAGAGTGAACTCTGTTATTTGAAAACAAGAGCCTTGACCAATATAGTAATTAATAGCAGATGTGCTGATGGCCAACAGACCTTCCAGGAAATGCTTATGTGATGTGGTCAGGTCAAAAGGCAGCGAGGATCCAGACCACCGCAGCAGGGAGAGACAGTTACCTAAACGATCGCTTGGCCATGTAGAATGAGGAGCCTATCAAGGACAAGTGTTTCAGGGACCAAATAATCATGAGTAAGAAGGCATGTGGAAGATGGAGCTGGATGCTTTTAATTGGATAAGAACAAAAAGGCAGTGGGATGGTAATGTTATATGCCATTGCTAGGTTACAGTTCCCAAATATTTGGTCAAATGCTGGTCTGGATGTTGCTGTGATGGTTTTCTGTTTTTGTTTTATGAGACAGAATCTCACTTTGTCTCGCCCAGGCTGTAGCAGTGGCACAATCTCAGCTCACTGCAGCCTCCGCCTCCCGGTTTCAGCAATTCTCCTGCCTCAGCCTCCCAAGTAGCTGGGATTACAAGCGCCTGTCACCACGCCCAGCTATTTTTTTTTTGGAGACAGAGTCTCGCTCTGTGGCCCAGGCTGGAGTGCAGTGGTGTGATCTCGGCTCACTGCAACTTCCGCCTCCTGGGTTCAAGCGATTCTCCTGCCTCAGCCTCCCAAGTAGCTGGGACTACAGGCACATGCCATCACACTCGGCTAATTTTTGTATTTTCAGTAGAGACAGGGTTTCACCATGTTGCCCAGGATGGTCTCAGTCTCTTGACCTCGTGATCTACCCGCCTCGGCCTCCCAAAGTGCTGGGATTACAGGCGTGAGCCAATGAGCCCTGCCAATTTTTTTTTTAATATGGAGCCTTGCTCTGTTTTCCAGGCTGGAGTGCAATGGCACTATCTCAGCTCACTGCAACCTCTTGGTTCAAGTGATTCTCCGCCTCAGCCTCCTGAGTAGCTGGGATTACAGGTGCGCACCACCACGGCTGGCTAATGTTTTTGTATTTGTAGTAGAGACAGGATTTCACCATGTTGACCAGGCTGGCCTCGAACTTCTGACCTCAAGCGGTCCATCTGCCTCGGCCTCCCAAAGTGCTGTGATTACAGGCATGAGCCACCACACCCGGCCCTCTCTCAAAAATTTTAATGGCAAAGTACTTTTGCACCAACCTAATGTGTAGGTGGACCATGTTTACTATGTTGTGCCTGCAACACAGGAGAAAATATTCTATTCTACATTTTTATAAAGCAAATTCAGATTAATTTAAGTTCATAGAATCTATTACATCAATAATAGTTAACTTATTGTAGCCATATCTTTGTTGCCTAAAGAACCGTGACTCACACTGATGTTATATGTTATTAATAAAGCCTACAAAATGGAAGCAAAGTATCTCATAATGTTTTTACAAACGGATTCACTGACATATATATGAGTTGAGGTTGTTAAATAAAATATTAGGCCGGGCATGTTGACTGACGCCTGTAATCTCAGCACTTTGGGAGGCCAAGGCAGGAGGATCACCTGAGGTCAGGAGATCAAGACCAGCCTGACCAACCTGGTGAAACCCTGTCTTAAAAAATAAGTAAATAAATAAATAAAATAAAATGTTAATAGGCCAGACATGGTGGCTCATGTCTGTAATCCCAGCACTTCGAAAGGCTGAAACAGGATGATCATTTGAGCTCCGGAGTTCAAGACCAGCCTAAGCAAGATAGTGAGACCCCATCTTTAAAAAAAAAATTTTTGGCTGGGCGTGGTGGCTCATGCCTGTAATCTAAGCACTTTGGAGGCCAAGGCAGGCGGATCACCTGAGGTCGGGAGTTCAAGACCAGCCTGACCAACTGGTGAAACCCCGTCTTAAAAAAAAAAAAATTTTTTTAATTAGCCAGGTGTGGTAGTGCACACCTGTGGTCCCAGCCACTTGGGAGGCTGAGGTGTGAGGACTGCTTATGTCTGGGAAGTTGAGGCTGCAGTGAACCATTGCACTCTAGCCTAGGTAACAAAGTAAGACCCTGTCTTTAAAATAAATACATATATTACTAGGACAAAATGTATGCTTTAAGAAATCTGTAAGTTGATGTGTATTAAAATTGTCACCATCTAATTTCTGTGCTGTAAATATAAATTATTTTATGATATATATATAGCTATATGTGTATCATTCTATGCTATAAATATAAACATCTGTCCTATAATACTATTAATGTCAGAAATCCAAGAAGAATTAAACACCAGTCTTATTTATTGTTTCGATGTCTTCATTGAAACCATGTTATTGAAGACTTACTGGCCCTTTACTTCCTCATTCAGCCATTCAAATAGGCACTGCTAGTAGCTGAGATTATAATGAGCAAAACAGACATGATCCTTTGGACATAACTGTGAGTAGTCTCAAAAATGCATTAATTAAATTATAATACAAATAAGCACAACTACAAACTGTAATGAGTTCCCTGAGAAAAATGCTACATACTCCGGGATCTAGATTGTACAGGGAGTCAGGGAAGATCTTCTGGAGGATGTGGTATTCGAACTGAGGCCTGAAAATGACTAAGCAATATCTAAGTGTTGGAGTGTATAGAAGAGCCTGCTCTAGACACAGAGGAAAGCATGGAGAAGCCTGTGAAGCAAAACGGGGCATGGGTTTTAGCTCAAGGCACAGGAGACTGTGTGACCGCAGCGAGAGCGAGGGAGAGGGGGACAAGCAGGGGCTCTCAAGGCGGCCACCGCCGCCACCCGGTACTGCAGAGGCCTCGCCCGGGTCCTCTCCCCAGGCCTGGGGGATTGGACAGGTCGTCACAACAGTAAACACAATAGCAAGAACAGAAATTAGTTCAGCAATGACAGCCAGTGCAGGAATTCCATCAGAAACAGTAAAAGCAAAGAGAATAGAGAGGAAACCCAAGCCAAAGTCCTTGTGCAACAGCTGAAAACTAGAAGTCCAGACACAGAAACAGCAAAACCAAAGACAAATGTGAAGTTTAGATCAAGCTGTCAGACCAAACGCATATATCTATCTATGCTTCTCTCCCAAATCCCTTTAGCCTACCAAAAAAAAAGAAAGTTTAAATTTTCCTTTGGCTGGGTGTGGTGGTTCTCACCTGTAATCCCAGCACTTTGGAAGGCTAAGACAGATCGATTGTTTGAGCCCACAAGTTCAAGACCAGCCTGGGCAACATGGCAAACCCCGCTCTCTACAAAATGTACAAAAAGTAGCCAGGCATGGTGGCATGTGCCTGCAGTCCCAGCTCTGGGAAAGCGGAAGTGGGAGGATCACCTGAGCCCAGGGAGGTGAGCCATGATTTTGTGACTACATTCCAGCCAAGTAAATAGGATGAGACCTTGTCTCAAAAGAAAAAAAAAAAAGAAAAAGGCCCGATACGGTGGCTCATGCCTGTAATCCCAGCAGTTTGGGAGGCCGAGGTGGGTGGATCGCCTGAGGTCAGGAGTTAGAGACCAGCCTGGCCAACATAGTGAAACCCCGTCTCTACTAAAAATACAAAAAATTAGCTGGGCATCATGGCAGGTGCCTGTAATCCCAGCTACTAGGGAGGCTGAGGCAGGAGAATCATTTGAACCCGGGAGGCGGAGGTTGCAGTGAGATGAGATGGCACCATTGCACTCCAGCCTGGGCAACAAGAGCAAACTCCTTCTCAAAAAAAAAAAAGAAAAAGAAAAAGAAAAAACATTTATCTTATAAAGGGCAACCTTATAAAGGGCAATTGTGCTTAAAAAAAATATTGCACCATCATCTGACCAGAAACTTGAGGAAGAAACAAAGCGATGTGAAATTAAAGGGAAATAGCCAATAACCAAAAAGAAAACAGAAAAACCACCCGTCTACAGCACAAACACAAGAGTATTTCAGTGAGTTTGTATTTTACAAGCAAAAGTTGTTTATAATTTGCATTTACAAGGTATTTATTGTCACTGACTCTTTCTTCCGTTTAAAATGTTGTACATTATGCATGCATTACATTGGGAATGGTTTCAGGAGGCCCAGCTGGGTCTGCTGGAGGGTTAGTACACCTGGAAAAACAACCCTGGGCAATTGATCTCCAATTCTCCTCTTCTGACAGTAAGCATTCAGGAATGTGCTGGGGGTCACGAGTTAGTTTGCATCTGGTGACCATTAGAAATGTAACCAGAGGAAGCAGTACAGTTGAAAGTGATCAGGAAGGAGTAAAGCCTCTGAGAATGGCAAGGAGAGCTCTTAAAGACCCTTAAGATTCTATCCATCAACCAGTGGTGCCGCCAGCAGCAAGACCCCTCTGGGAGAGGACAGCCAGGTGAGTTTCCCCTCCAACAGGGAGGTGGCTGCTGTGCCTTTTGCTCCATACAGCTGTCTGGATGTAGCAACCTATACCTTTTCTATTTCCATTCAAGGTATTCGTGTTATTTACCTGGCACTTTACTGTCTTCCAACTAACACAATCATCTTTATGAAAACTTCACAGTTACATTATTTTTAAAAATAAATGAGCCAGCTGCAGTGGCTCATGCCTGTAATCCTAGCAATTTGGGAGGCTAAGGCGAGCAGACCACGAGGTCAGGAGTTCGAGACCAGCCTGGCCGGCAGGGTGAAACCCCGTCTCTACTAAAAAATACAAAAAATTAGCCAGGCATGGTGGTGTGTGCCTGTAATCCCAGCTACTTGGGAGGCTGAGTCAGGAGAATCACTTGAACCTAGGAGGTGGAGGTTGCAGTGAGCTGAGTTCGCACCACTGCACTCCAGCCTGGGTGATAGAGCGAGACTCTGTCTCAAAAATAAAATGAAATGATTAAAAAAATGAATAGGTTGGGCATGATGGCTTATGCCTGTCATCCCAGCACTTTGGGAGGTCAAGGCGAGCAGATCAGTTGAGGTCAGGACTTTGAGACCAGTCTGGCCAACATGGCAAAAATTAGCCGGGGGTGGTGGCGTGTGCCTGTAGTCCCAGCTACTTGGGAGGCTGAGGCAGGAGAATAGCTTGAACCCGGAAGGTGGAGGTTGCAGTGAGCTGAGATTGTGCCACGGCACTCCAGTGTGGGCAATAGAGTGAGACTATGTCTCAAAAATAAGTAAATAAATAAATAAATAAATATCCTTGAAGAGTTCTTGGGAATAAGGCCACATGGCAGAGAGCCATAAGCATCCAGCACAACTGATTTTTCCTCAACATTGAAACAGACATTTCTTTAATTAAACACCTGCTGGAAACTTGCTTAGCTTATATTTAGAAGCTGTGCCATAGAAACAACTCTGTATCTTTAATCATTATTGTCATACTAAATGTGGTGAATGCTTTTACTACAAGAGGCACATGCTCATTCTGGGACAAAATTCATTGAGCTGAATGACAGGCAAATCATCCGCCACATTTTAAAACTTATTTTTAAAAATTTTACCATATAATCTAATTGCATTCTGGAAAATTAAATAAGAGTATAATATAAATTCAATATAATTATAAAAATTAAGAGGCATACGCTGGGCTTGGTTGCTCACTCCTGTAATCCCAGAACTTTGGGAGGCCAAGGCGAGTGGATCACTTGAGGTCAGGAGTTTGAGACCAGCCTGGCCAACACGGAGAAACCCCATCTCTACTGAAAAAGTACAAAAATTAGCCAGGCATGGTGGTGTGTGCCTGTAGTCCCAGCTACTCAGGAGGCTGAGGCAGAAGAATCACTTGAACCTAAGAGGTGGAGGTTGCAGTGAGCCGAGATTGCACCACTGCACTCCAGCCTGGGCAACAGAGCAAGACTCCATTCCCCTCTCCCCGCAGCTGCAAAAGAACCATTCCAGGTATGCTTTAAGCTCAGAGGCAACAAAAATGAAAAGTAGAGTAGCTTTAACATAATCGTCAGAGTAATTCATTAAATTGTGAGTTAGATAAGCTATGTGAGTCAGAGTTTTCCTCTTCCACTATAATTAGTAAAGGGTAGCCAGGCACGGTGGCTCAACGCCTGTAATCCCAGCACTTTGGGAGCGAGGTGGGCAGATCACAAGATCAAGAGATTGAGACCATCCTGGCCAACATGGTGAAACCCCGTCTCTACTAAAAATACAAAAATTAGCCAGGCGTGGTGGCACGCGCCTGTGGTCCCAAAAACAAACAAACAAACAAAAATCACTATGGTTTCCAGCTTTTTCTCTTGAAATACTTGTTATAGGTGAAGACTGTCAGCATTTCATGAGGACACTCAATTAGCTATGCAGAGTAATCCCTGTGGAGAAGAACTAAGTCCTCTCCTCAATAATGGGCCCCATTTTGCCAGCCATGTGAATTGAGCAACTCAGAAGCACTTTTTTCCAGCAGCAATAAAGCCTTCAGACGGCTGCAATCTTGACTACACCCTCATGATAAGCCCCAAGGTAGAAATGCTCAGTTAAGCCACTTGCAATTTCCTGACCCCATAGAAAGTGTGATTTTTTTTTTAAATGTCTATGTGGCTGGGCACAGTGGCTCATGCCTGTAATCCCAGCAGTTTGAAAGGCTTAGGCAGGAGGACTGCTTCAGCCCAGGAGTTTGAGATCAGACTGGGAAAGATGGCGAGACCCTCTCTCTACAAAAATATTTTTAAATTAGCCAGACATGGTGGCACGCATCTGTAGTCCCACCTACTCAGGAAGCTGAGGTGTGAGGATCCCTTGAGCCTAGGAGTTCAAGGCTGCAGGGAGCTGTGATTGCACCAGTGTACTCCATCCTGGGCAACAGAGCAAGATTCCATCTTTAAAAAAAAAAAAAAAATTAGGCCAGGCTGGGTGGCTCACGCCTGTAATTCCAGTACTTTGGGAGGCCGAGGTGGGTGGATCACCTGAAGTCAAGAGTTTGAGATCAGCCTGGCCAACATACATGGTGAAACCTTGTCTCTACTAAAAATACAAAAAAAAAAAAAAAAAAATTAGCTGGGTGTCATGGCACATGCCTGTAGTCCCAGCTACTCAGGGCAGAGGCAGGAGAAGTGCTTGAACCCAGGAGGCGGAGGTTGCAGTGAGCCAAGATCGCGCCACTCACTCCAGCCTGGTGCCAGAAGGAGAATCCATCTCAAAAAATAAAAAAAGTCTATTGTTTTCACACACTAAGTTTTGATGTAATTTGTTACACAGCAGTAGATAACTGATACAGATTTTACAGCTTACACTTTGTTTTAGGGAAATAACCTTAAGTAATACAGGCAGCGAGCTAAATAATCCTGCTAAGACTACTGTCTTTGTGTCTGGCACCGGAATTTGAAGTCTGCAGGAAAGGTATTGGGAAAAAAATACTGCGGTGTGGGGATGAGGACTAATTAGAACTCACAGTTATAATCTGGAGAAACTAGAAGTTAGACCGGTCACTCTGCACCTCCAAAGTTAGTGAAGAGTTTTCTGCAAAAGAAGTTGGCACCCTTTGTCAGGGACCTAAACACAGATTTGACCAAGAGTCAGAGAAACTGCAGGAGGCGCAGGGGTAGAGGAAGCAGACCAGCAAGGTAAGCCAGCAGTGTATACAGAGACAGAGAAGACTTGAACAGCGAAACTAATCACCACGACAAACTTAAACGTTATCCCCAACAACTGTAGAACAGTCATTTTTTTTTTTTTTGAGACAGAATCTCACTCTTGTTACCCAGGCTGGAGTGCAATGGCACAATCTCAGCTCACTGCAACCTCCACCTCCTGGGTTCAAGCAATTCTTCTGCCTCAGCCTCCCGAGTAGCTGGGACCACAGGCACACGCCACCATGCCCAGCCAATTTTTGTATTTTTAGTAGGGACGGGGTTTCACCATGTTGACCAGGACGGTCTCGATCTCTTAACCTCGTGATCCACCCCCCTTGGCCTCCCAAAGTGCTGGGATTACAGGCGTGAGTCACCGCGCCTGGCCGAACAGTCATTCTTTATAAGGGCTTATGGTATGTTCACTTCAAAAGAGCCTATCTGGGCCACATCTCAATAAATGTTAAAAGGATGAATCTGACCACAGTGAAATTAAACTATAAAATGACAACAAATAGATATGTGGAATATTCTCTAAGTTTTGGAAATTAAATAACATGTTTGCAAACAACTTAGGGGTCAAAGAAGGAATTGCGAGGGAATATAGAAAGGTATTTAAACTGAATTATAATAAAAGCATAGTATGTCAAACTGCTTAGGATGTAGCTAAATCAATGTGTGGCAGCCAGGTGCGGTAGCTCATCCCTGTGATCCCAGAACTTTGGGAGGTTGAAGTGGGAGGATCGCTTAAGGCCCAGGGATTGAGACCAGCCTGGGTAATCCCACCTCTACAAAAAACAAAAATAAATAAGGCTGGGCGTGGTGGCTCATGCCTGTAATCCAAGCACTTTGGAGGCCAAGGCGGGTGGATCAACTGAGGTTGGAAGTTCAAGACCAGCCTGACCAACCTGGTGAAACCCCATCTTAAAAAAAAAGAAAAAGAAAATAAAAGTAAATAAATACATAAATAAGTAAAATAAAGTAAAATTACTGACAAAGGAGAAATGTATAGCTTTAAGTATATTAAAAAGTAAAGTTTTAAAACAGTCATCTGAGATTCCACCTTATGAAGCTAAAAAAAGATGAAATAAAACTTAGAAGAGAAAATAAGTCAGCTGCAGTGGCTCATGCCTGTAATCCCAGTACTTTGGGAGGCTGAGGGTGGAGGATGACTTGAGGCCAGGAGTTCGAGACCAACCTGGGCAACAGAGTGAGACCCTGTCTCTAAAAAAAAAACGCAAAACTTAGCCAGGCATGGTGGCATATCCCTGTAGTCCTAGCTACCCAGGACGCTGAGGCAAGACGACACTTAAGCCCAGGAGGTCAAGGCGGCAGTGAGCTATGATTGTGCCACGGCACTCAAATCTGGTGGATAGGGCCACATACCATCTCTGACAAAAAAGAGAGAGGCCAGGCACGGTGGCTCACTCCTGTAATCTCAGCACTGGGAGGTCCAGGTGGGCGGATCACCTGAGGTCGGGAGTTTGAGACCACCCTGACCAACATGGAGAAACCCCATCTCTACTGAAAATACAAAATTAGCCGGGCGTGGTGGCGCATTCCTGTAATCCCAGCCACTCGGGAGGCGGAGGCAGAAGAATCACTTGAACCCAAGAGAAGGAGGTTGTGGTGAGAAAATAAAGATAAGAACAGATATCAGTGAACCAGAAAACAGAAAAATGTTTTTTAAAAATCCACAAAACGGAAAGCTGGAATTTAAAGAAATCAGTAAAAGTAATGAAATCATGAATGGACTAGAGAGAGGTGGGAGGAGAGGGAAGAGAGGAGACACGTGTGACAATGGAGATGAAAGACTGGACATTACTACAAATCCTACAGACATTGAAAGGACAATAACAGAATACTGTGAGGATCAGTGCGCCTATAAATTTGACAACCTGGAGGAAGTGGAAAAATTCCTTGAAGAAAGCAAACTGCCAAAATTGATACAAGAAAATAGAAAAAAGCTGAATACACCTTTTATCTATTAAAGAAATTAAATTTGTAACACAAAATATTCCCACAAACAGAACTCTGAGCCCAAATGACTTTACTGGTGAATTCTATCAAACACTTAAGGAAGAAATAATGCTAATCTTACACAAATCCCATCTTATAAACATTACTGTTATTCAATCGTCCCACTCATTTTATAAGCATTACCATGATATCAAAACTGGAGAAAATATTACTCAAAAAGAAAACAATATTCTGCCTGGCACGTTGGCTCAAGCCTGTAATCCCAGCATTTTGGCAGGCAGATCACAAAGTCAGGAGTTCGAGACCAGCCTGGCCAACATAAAGAAACCCCGTCTCTACTGAAAATACAAAAATTAGCCAGGCACACCTGTAGTCCCAGCTACTCAGGAGGCTGAGGCAGGAGAATCACTTGACCCTGGGAGGTGGAGGTTGTGGTGAGCCGAGATTGTGTCATTGCACTCCACCCTGGGCAACAGAGCAAGACTCCGTCTCAAAAAAAAAAAAAAAATTCCTTATGAACATAAGCACACAACCTATAGCTAGTAAGTACATTTCAAGCCGGGTGTGGTGTCTCATGCCTGTAATCCCAGCACTTTGGGAGGCCGAGGTGAGCGGATCACAAGGTCAGGAGTTCGAGACCAACCTGACCAACGTAGTGAATCGCTTGAACCCAGGAGGCAGAAGTTGTTGTGAGCCGTGATTGTGCCACTGCACTCCAGCCTGGGTGCAAAGAAATACAAGTGACGTTTATACAATGAATACAATATTTAAAAATTGAAAATCAGTTTGCAGAACACAGGAGGAAAACCATGATCGTATCAAGAGATGTAAAATAAGAATTGACAAAATTCAATACCTAGTCATGATTTTAAAATAATAATTCAGTAAACTGGAAAGAGAAAATAACTTCTTAAATTTGACGAGAACATTTATTCTTAAATTTGATGAGAAAGCCCTCAGGTAATGTTAAACTTAATGATAAAAGATTTATAGTTCTCTCCAAGTTTGAAAAAAGACTAAGATGACAATTTTTATAATTTCTAGTCAACAGTGTGCTGGGGGATCTAGCTTGATAATAAAATAAGGCAAAGAAAATAAAAAAGCATGTAACTTGAAAAGGATTAGGTAAAACTGCCTATTTGCAGATGACATAATCAGGTATTTAGGAAATCTCAAGGAGTATTTTTTTTAAATTAATAGAACTGATAAGTTAATTTGGCATAGTAGCAAAATACAGGTTAATATACTAAATTTATGTGTATTTATACATACTAGCGACGAGTAATTGGAAAATAAAAAGTAAATAAAACCATTTCAAATACCACCAAAACACATAAAACACTTAAAAGTATTTGTAAGACCTATATACTGAAAACTGTACAACGTTGCTGAAAAGAGATTAGGGAAATCCTAAACAGAGAGTACACCGTGTTCATGGCTTGCAAGATTAAATAGTGTTATGATATTAACTCTCCTCAAGATACTTATGGATTTAATGCAATCTCGCTTTTATTAATTTTTAAAATTCTTTTCTTCCTTTTTGTGGAGAACAGAAATCATATCTCGTTACATTGCCCAGGCAGGTCTCGAACTCCTGAGCTCAAGCTTTCCTCCCCCCTCTCCCTCCCCAAGAGCTGGGATTACAGGCATGAGCCACAGCACCCGGCCAATTTAATGCAATCTCAATCAAAACCTGAGAAGATGTTTTTGGATAAATTGACAAGCTGATTTTTAAATTTATATTAAAATGCTAAAGATCAAGAATCACCAGAAAATAGTCATTCTGAAAGAAAAAAAGAAGAGGACTCATACCAACTTGTTTCAGGACCTACTACAAAGCAAAACTAGTAATCTCAGCACTTTGGGAGGCTGAGGTGGGCGGATCAATTGAGGTCAGGAGTTCGAGACCAGCCTAGCCAACATGGTGAAATACCATCTCTACTAAAAATGCAAAATTAGCCAGGTGTGGTGACACATGCCTGTAATCCCTGCTACTCAAGAGGCTCAGGCAGAAGAATCACTTGAACCCAGGAGGCGGAGGTTGCAGTGAGCAGAAAAAAAAAAAAGACTGGGGTAAAGATGGGCCTATGGGATTAATGAATCCAAATCGAAAGTCTAGAAATAGATCCACAAATATATATTCAGTTCATATTTTTACAAAGTTGCCAAGGTTGGGCCAGGCACTGTGGCTCACGCCTGTAATCCCAGCACTTTAGGAGGACGAGGCGTAGATCACTTGAGGCCAGGAGTTTGAGACCAGCCTGGCCAACACGGTGAAACCCCATCTCTACTAAAAATACAAAAATTAGCTGGGCATGGTGGCGGGTGCCTGTAATCCCAGCTCCTCGGGAGGCTGAGGCAGGAGAATTGCTTGAACCCAGAAGGTGGAGGTCGCACTGAGCCAAGATGGTGCCACTGACCTCCACCTGGGAGACAGAGACTCCGTCTCAAATAAATAAACAAAATAAAATAAAACTCTCATCTTACAAATGAAAAAAAAATTCTCTGAAATTCAATAGGCAGGATAAATATAGAATGGACTCAGTTGGAGATCAAATCAGTTAACTAAAATGTCCAAAGTAATGTTTCTTAGCCAGAAAAGAATACTTGATTAGCAATATCAAGTATTATAGAACAGCTGAATACTTCAGATAATTAAAAAGTTCCATCAGCTGTTAATAGAAGCTCTAAAAAGAGGAAACAGAAATAAAGAATATGGAATTTTCTAGAAGAAAAGTACAATTTCCCAGAGTTGAAGAAGGTCAAGGAGCTTCACGCTCCAAGTACCCCTGGCTGCAGACCAAGCAGAACAAATTTTAAAAAAAACTTTTTTTTTTTGAGACGGAGCCTTTTTCCGTTGCTCAGGCTGGAGTGCAAGGGCACCATCTTGGCTGACCACGACCTCCGCCTCCCGGGTTCAGGACATCCTCCTGCCCCAGCCTCCCGAGTGGCTGGGACTACAGGCAGGCACCACCACACCCAGCTAATTTTTCATATTTTTAGTAGAGATGGGGTTTCTCCATTTGCTCAGGCTGGTCTCAGACTCTTGACCTCAGATGACCTGCCCGCTCCAGCCTCCCAAAGTGCTGGGATTACAGGCGTGAGCCACTGGGCCCGGCCAAAAAAAATTGTTTTAACCAACAGAAATGCTGGTTGAATTTCAAGATTCTCAGAAGAACCAGAGTATTCTAGACACAGTCTACAAAGGATCAAGGATTTGACTGGAATCAGATTTATGTTGGCAACATTGATTATTAGAAGATAGTTAAGCAGGCTGGGCGTGGGGGCTCATGCCTGTAATTCAGGTGGGTGGATCACCTGAGGTCAGGAGTTCAAGACTAGCCTGGCCAACATGGTGAAACCCCGTCTCTACTAAAAATACAAAAATTAGCTGGGTGTAGTGGTGTTTGCCTGTAATCCCAGCTACTCAGGAGGCTGCGGCAAAAGAATGGCTTGAACCCGGGAGGCGGAGGTTGCGGTGAGCTGAGATCACATCACTGCACTCCAGCCTGGGCGGCAGGAGCAAAACTCTGTCTCAAAGAAAAAAAAAAAAGAAGAAGAAGGTAGTTAAGCAATGTCTTTAGTATTCTGAGACCAAAAAAAATGATTTGAAGTCGATTTCTTTTCTTTTCTCTTTTATTTTTAGAGATAGTCTTGCTGCGTTGCTCAGACTGGCCTCAAACTTCTGGGCTCAAGGGATCCCTACTGAGTAGCTGGGACTACAGGCGTGCCCACTGTACCTGGCTGAAGTCTAAAATTTTGAATCAAGTCTGAGCAGCATTTACTTACGATGATCTCTTCAGACATACAGGATCTTGCCAGCCCCTGATCGCTCTGCCTCCGGTCTCAGCCCATACTTCTCTACTTTGCAGGTGGATGATCTTTTTGTCAGGCAAACTGCATCATTAACTCCTCAGGGAATTTATTTTCTCTGCTCAGCTCCAGTCACTCTTTTTTTTCCCACCAGTTACTTCTGGTCGCACGGGAGCCCTTCCTTCTCCACCCTTTCTTTCTGAGTCTCTAGAATGTACCATGGTCCCTTTGGATGCCCTCTGCAAAAGATGCCCTTCTCCTGGCTCATTCTTCGTCTTCCTTCAGGTCTTAGTCTTGATATTATTTCTGCAGAAAAGTATTCCACGGACCCTCACTCCCATTCCCATCACTCCAGCAGATTAGGTTCGACTCCTTTGTTAGTGATCCTAATAGCACCTGTGCTTATAATTATAGGAATTGTATACACAGCTATAATCTGTGCGATTATTTGTTTAATGTCTTTTTTCTCAATAGGCATTAAGCTCCATAAATGTAGCCTCATTTAACCTACAGCTCCGTGGGTGAGAATGCTGTCTGTCTTTTCCCAATGTCTAATTTCTTTTTCTTTTCTTTGTTTTATTTTTTATTTTTATTTCTATTTTTTATTTTTGGAGACGGTCTTACTGTGTTGACCAGGCTGGAATGCCGTGGCACCATCTCGGCTCACTGCAACCTCCACCTCCCGGGTTCAAGTGATTCTCCTGCCTCAGCCTCCTAAGTAGCTGGGACTACAGGCATGCGCCACCACACCCAGCTAATTTTTGTATTTTTGGTAGAGTCAGGCTTTCACCATGTTGGCCAGGCTGGTCTCGAACTCCTGACCTCAGGTAATCCACCCACCTCAGCCTCCCAAAGTGTTGGGATTACAGGCATGAGTCACAGCTCTAGGCCTTCTTCTGAGTGTGCGCGCACACTCGTGTGTGTGTGTGTGTGTGTGTGTGTGTGTGTGTGTGTGTGTTTGACAAGGGCTCTCTCTATCACCTAGGCTGGAGTGCAATAGCACAATCAGTGTTCACTGCAGCCTTGAGCTCCTGGGCTGAAGCAATCCTCCAGCTTCAGGCTCCTGAGCAGCTAGAACTGCAGGCATAAGCCCCCACATTCATCACATTTTTTAATATAAATGAGGACTCCCTATGTTGCCCAGGCTGGGCTCGAACTCCTGGGCTCAAGGGATTCTCCTGCCTTGTCCTCCGAAAGTGCTGGGGTTATGGACGTGAGCCACTGTGCCCAGCCCAGCCTCAGTGTATGTTTTCCACTCTTCCAGTAACAGACTAGATTTTCCGGTCTCTCTTGGCTATGTGACTAAGTGCTGGCTAATGAGGTGTGAGCAGAAGCGTCAAGTACAACTTGTGGGGTGTGCTATTAAAGGAAGCATGTTTGATCTCCACGTCTCTACGTCTCCTTCCTGCTGGCTAGGTAACTATTATCAACCTTACTAAAGTAGGCCAGGTGCTGTGGCTCACACCTGTAATCCCAGCACTCTGGATGGCTGAGGTGGGTGGATCACCTGTGGTCAGGAGTTTGAGACCAGCCTGGCCAACGTGGTGAAACCCCGTCTCTACTAAAAATACAAAAATTAGCTGGGTCTGGTGGCACACACCTGTAGTACCAGCTACTCAGGAGGCTGAGGCAGAAGAATCCCTCGAACCCGGGAGGTGCAGGTTGCAGTGAGCCCAGATCATCCCACCGCACTCCAGCCTGGTGACAGAGTGAGACTCATCTAAAAAAAATAGATAGATAGATAGATAATAGTAACATTCTTGAGCTACTTGTTACATGAGTTTAAAAAAGAAAAATACTCCAGATTACATTGCCAGAACCCAGCCTCCCTTCTGAAAAATAGTATCCTTATCCCCAAAGAAAAAACTCTAGAATCACCTCTCATTTCACTGATGGTTCTTTATGTGCTTTTTCCTTTCACTCATGGGTACTATAAATATTTGTTATATTCAATGATCTGTTTATATAACCTTTCGATTTTTTATTATCCAGTTATCTGATGCCCTCTATCAGAGCTGCTGCTTCCAGGTTATCAATCTTAAATTATAATGGAAAAAGAAGATATACCTGCAGAATGCCTTCTTACAAGTTATATTTGGAGTCCTAAGGGTGTCCTCTTCCAAGGAGAGATGGGCCATCCATGCCCAAACAAGCAAGATACAAGTCACGGTAGTCAAGTATTAGATGCGTAAATGCCACTTCAGAGGGCACAGGCTGCGCCCTTCTCACCATTCTCAATCCATTGTCTTGGGTTAAGGAATTGTGTCACCAAGGCTGCTTATATATAGATGTTTTCTGGTAGCTATAAACAGGGAGCTATTACCACACCTTTAGCAAGGTCCAAGTGTGAAGTCTAGGATGATTCATTTCAATATACAGGAGTTGGAAAGAAGTAGTTCATTTAGGGCGGGGCACAGTGGCTCACGCCTGTAATCCCAGCACTTTGGGAGGCCGAGGCAGGCAGATCACAAGGTCAGGAGTTCAAGACCAGCCTGGCCAGCATGGTGAAGCCTGCCTCTACTAAAAATACAAAAAATGAGCTGGGCGTGCTGGCGCGTGCCTGTAATCTCAGCTACTCAGGAGGCCGAGGCAGGAGAATGGCTTGAACCCGGGAGGCGGAGGTTGTGGGGAGCGGAGATGGCGCCCCTGCACTCCAGCCTGGGTGACAGAGCATGACTCCGTCTAAAAAAAAAAAAAAAAAAAAAAGTAGTTCATTCAGTCTAACAAATACTGACAGAACTTCTGAGGTTGGCTAGCTGTCTCCCGTTCTGCTGGCTTGCAGGCCCAGGCGCCTTGAATCTAGGAAGGAACCATGAGGGCTCTCTCCGGCGCGTTGTGAGTGAGTGATGGGAGGCACTTTCGGGCCATGGCAGTTGACAAGTGTGTTTTCTACATGCGCTCTCCTTTATCCCTTATCTGAGGCTCTGTAGGAGGGCTCCGACATCCTGGGTGTTGCAAAAACTTCAGAAAGAAGGTCTCTAAGTGACTGCACAGAGCAGAGCCTCCACCTCCCCTAATTCCAACCTGAGGTTTCTCTTTGTTATGTGAATTTAAATTGGAGCCTACAAGTCATTTTAATGGGGCTTCATCACTAAGTAGCTCGATAAATGCTATTATATGTATATAAAACTACCTTTGGGCTGGGCGTGGTAGCTCGCGGCTGTAATTTCACCACTTTGGGAGGCCAAGGCAGGTAGATTACTTGAGCACAGGGGTTCTAGACCAGCTGGGCATCATGGCAAAAGCTCGTCTGTACAAAAAATACAAAAAAAAAAAAAAAATAGCTGGCATAGTGATGCATGCCTTGTAGTTCTAGCTGCTTGAGAAGCCAGGTTGGAGAATCACCGGAGCCCAAGAGGCAGAGGCTGCAGTGAGCTCTGATGGTGCCAGTGCACTCCAGCCTGGACGACACAGTGAGACCCTGTCTGAAAAGAAACAAAAGGCCAGTCATGGTGGCTCACGCCTGTAATCCCAGCACTTTGAGAGGTCAAGGCAGGAGGATCACTCGAGGTCAGGAGTTCGAGACCAGCCTGGCCAACACGGTGAAACTCCGTCTCTACTAAAAGCATAAAAATTAGCTGGGCGTGGTGGTGCGTGCCTGTAGTCCCAACTACTCAGGAGGCCGAGGCAGCAGAATTGCTTGAACCCGGGAGGCTTGAACGTGGACAGAGCTGGGATTACAGGTGTACACCACCAAACCCAGCTCATTTTTGTGTTTTTAGTAGCGACGGAGTTTTGCTGTGTTGGCCAGGCCGTTCTCGAACTCCTGACCTGAGGCGATAGCCCACATCAGCCTCTCAAAGTCCTGGGATTACAGCCGTGAGCAACCATGCCTGGCTGACTCACTATATTTCAAGGGTCCTTTTCTCAAAGACATACCAAAAACAAAAAACAAAAAAAAAAAAACACCACACAATTACTACCATGTGACTTCTTCCACACCCCCAGGATTGCAGGAGAAAGGAGCAAAGCTGGCGTGGTTTCTCTCTGCTTCATTCACTTGAGAAGGAAGGTCTCTGCACTTTGGGGAATTATGGTAATTTCCCCTCACAAAAGGGGAAGAACTGTTGGTCTATGGCTTCCTAACTTCATGGCAGTCTTCTCTCTCCCTGTGGAAGGAGAATTAAATCCTAACTCTTCCACTTCAATCCCTCAAATAGTAAATTGAGGCTATGAAGACAATTCCAATTCTAGGTTTCTTTTTGCTATGAGGGCTTAAATTGGAGCCCTCGAGTATACTTTTTTTGCTGAGTATTATGAATGATTTTATATTTAATACTAGCTCTGTTATTGAGGCTGTAAATGACTCTCAGCAATAGCAACTTTGGCACCTCTATTCTTGAATATCACATTTTAAGTAAAGTACAACCTAGAAAACAACTCAGCACCAGGCCAGGTGCAGTGGCTTACGAATCCCAGCACTTTGGGAGGCCGAGGCGGGTGGATCACGAGGTCAGGAGATCGAGACCGTCCTGGCTAACACGGTGAAACCCCGTCTCTACTAAAAGTACAGAAAATTCTCTTGGGGGTGGCGGCACATGCCTGTAGTTCCACCTACTCAGGAGGCCGAGGCAGGAGAATCTCTTGAACCCGGGAGGCGGAGGTTGCAGTGAGCCGAGACTGCCCTCCAGCCTGGGCAACAAGAGCAAAACTCTGTCTCAAAAAAAAAAAAAAAAAGAATGAAAAATGAAAATACTACATATGCTTTCTAAGCCTAAGTCCATTGAACTGATACTCGAAAGCAGAGATCTTAGATAAACGCTGTGTTCTAAATTAGTATTGGTTGACTGGCTGTACCTTTGAATCAGTGTATTATATTTCACTTTCCAAAAAACAGCTGCATTTTAATAAGAGCCTTTTATGTTAGTGTATTCCCCATAGAGACAGAGAGTTAGACCTGCCAATTGTGTGTGTATCGTTCTAGCATCTGTAAGACTGTCTGAAATAAAATCATAGACTTTGGGACTGCAAGTGACTTTGGACTTCCAATTGTCATCCAGGCAGCTTATTTGCCACTTGTCATGTGGCATCTGCCTGAACAACAAGAAAAATTTCAATCAGACTTTGAAAAAGAATAAAATGTAATTTTTAAAACCAACACTTTATTAAATTGGACAACAGGCAAATCATTCGGAAGTAGCACAAAGACTGTTTTATTATCTTTGTTTTAATTTGCTTCTTTAAAATGATTCAAGAGTTTTGTTTTTATTTTTATAGAGGGGGTTTCTCCCTGTTGGTCAGGCTGGTGGTCTCGAACCCCTTACCTCAGGTAATCCGCCCATCTCGGCCTCCCAAAGTGCTGGGATTATAGGCGTGAGCCACCGCGCCTGGCCAAGAGTTTTGTTTTTATTGATTTATTGATTATCTTGAGACAAGTCTCGTTCTGTCGCCCAGGCTGGAGTGCAATGGCATCATCTTGGCTCACGGCAGCCTCCGCCTCCCAGGTTCAAGAGATTCTCTTGCCTCAGCCTCCTGAGTAGCTGGGATTACAGGCATCTGCCACCATGCCTGGCTAATTTTTGTTTTTTTTTTTTTTTTACTAGAGATGGGGTTTCCCCATGTTGGTCAGGCTGGTCTTAAACTCCTGACCTCAGGTGATCCACCCGCCTTGGCCTCCCAAAGTGCTGGGATTACAAGCATGAGCCACCTTGCGGGCAAGAGTTCTATTTTTAATTAATGCATTGTTTTAATCTCTCTTTGTTTTTCCTTTACTATTAAACACAAACTTCCTGGACCACAGGGAAGACTACAGGGGATTTAGGGGAATGGAGAAGGGAGCATAAAAGATGAATGAGCTGCTCCAGCAGGAGAGGACTTACTTGGGGGTAACCGGGGCTAGTGGGTACCAGCCTGCAGTGCATTGGAAGCACTCAGGGAGTTTATGGAAATGCAGAGTCTCTAATACTACTAAGATTTTTTTTTTTTTTTTTTTTGAGAACGAGTTTCACTCTTGTTGCCCAGTCAGGAGTGCAATAGTGTGATCTTGGATCACCACAACCTCCACCTCCCGGGTTCAAGAGATTCTCCTATCTCAGCCTCCCAAGTAGCTGGGATTACAGGCACCCGCAACCATGCCCAGCTAATTTTGTATTGTTAGCAGAAATGGGGTTTCTCCATGTTGGTCAGGCTGGTCTTGAACTCCTGACCTCAAGTGATCTGCCCGCCTTAGCCTCCCAAAGTGCTGGGATTACAGGCATGAGCCACCGCGCCCGGCAAGTCCTACTACGGAGATTTAGATTCAAAAGTTGTAAGTCATGACCCAGGAACATATATTAAATTTCTCTGGTAATTCTCGACTATCACCCGACCTGTTGCATTTCCATTCAGTTCAGTTTTTCCATTCTACAGGGCAAATGACCATAAGTGGTTTGCACAAAATTGATTAGTAATCAAAATTGAGGCTGGAATCCAAGCATCCATATCCCATGGATTCTCCTATCCATGTTCCTTCAACGTTGCCATACTCAAGGAAGAGAGGAATGAAGGGCCCGTAGGCTGAACAGTGAGAAATACAGAGGACCTAACTACATGCCTTTACCTTCAATAGCCCTGATATCCTGTTCTGAAGAATCTGACTCAGCAATTCCATTGGGGTATTTATGATAGCGAAAGTTAGAAACAACTTAATTGACTAACAATAGGATACTGGATATATAAATTATAGTACATAGTTATGGTACAAGGGAAAAATATGTGGGCTTTAACAATGAGCTTTATGCCTACACTCGCTCCCCAATGTGTGAGTTTGAGGCTACTATCTTAAGAGTAAAACGAGTTTGGCTTGGCTACGTGTTCTATCATCACTGTTGGTACCAAGGTACATATTTCAATGAGGAATGAGAATTTATCTGTGTAGCCTCCATGGAGTTTTATTTGCATTATCTTTTTTAAAAAATAAAGATGGGGTTTCACCATGTTGGTCAGGCTGGTCTTGAACTCCCGACCTCAGCTGATCTGCCCGCCTTGGCCTCCAAAGTGCTTGGATTACAGGCGTAAGCCACCATGCTTGGCCGTTTTATTTGCATTATCTACTTGTTTGTGATTTAGACCTTTAACAATTATTCATCTGTATAAAAGTATACAGATGTGTACTTTTAGCATGAAAATATAGTCACAATACACATACGCACAGAGAAAAAATTTCTGAAGTATATACCTCAAAATATTGACAGTGGCCGGGCGTGGAGGTACGTGCCTGTAGTCTCAGCTACTCGGGAGGCTGAGGTGGGAGGATCGCTTGAGCCCAGGAGTTCTGGGCTGTAGTACGCTATGCTGATTGGGTCTCTGCACTAAGTTCAGCATCAATATGGTGACCTCCCGAGAGCGGGGGACCACCAGGTTGCCTAAGGAGGGGTGAACTGGCCCAGGTTGGAAACAGAGCAGGTCAAAACTCCCATGCTGATCAGTAGTGGGATCATGCCTGTGAATAGCCACTGCACTCCAGACTGGGCAACAAGCGAGACCCCCTCTCTAAAAAAACAAACAAACAAACAAACAAACAAACAAACAAAAAAAAAAATATATATATATATATAGACAGTAGGCTTCTCTGGGTAATTGAGATCATAGGATTTCTTTCAAAAGTTTACTAATCATATTTCACATATTTTTCACAACAAATAATCAACACATACACGCAACACATTCACATATAAAACCAGAGGTTTTTATGGTTTTGGAAATTGGTTACAGTTCATTGATTCTTTGTTGAACCAAATACCAATCCAAACAA
The DNA here is from genome assembly GCA_963574635.1 of Cheracebus regulus. Lineage (NCBI taxonomy): Eukaryota > Metazoa > Chordata > Mammalia > Primates > Pitheciidae > Cheracebus > Cheracebus regulus. Next base: position 49,334 of record CAUYQU010002940.1, read on the forward strand.
GAATAAAGATGATAAGAAGGTTATAGGCCTTTTCCTTTGCCTGCTTTTCTGCGAGCTCTTCAGAGTTTCATAAAACTGAAATAAAATTATGCACTATGTCTATATTTGAATTGATTGTATATTTGTTAAATGTCTGTGCTTACGTGAAGACTCTTCCTAGCATAAAAATGTGCATATCATAATAAATGTTCATTTTTCTTTCCCTTCGGGACATGGTACAGAGGGCTACAATAATAAAAAGGTAGAGCAGTTTTTTTGTAAGAAGCAAGGAGTGAGATTCTGTAATTGACCCAATATTAGATCTACAGCTTTACCAAAGACCTTGCTGCCTACTGTGTTTATTAATAATTTAGCTATAGTGGTACACAAAGGAAGTGGTTTCTGTTTACTGAGAAAATATTGAAACCTCCATTGAAGATAAGGTTATATGGTCTAGCAATAAAAATGTATGCATGTGCAATATATTACTGTATTTTCCGAGTTGACCGCAGCTCTAGTAAGTCAAACGTAGTTATTTCTTCTATGAGACAGGCTTGTGATGGAAAGAATATTTGCTGATTTTACGATTCTAATCTTGTCTTTGCTACTGACTTGTTCTGGGATCTTGGGTAACAGCTACATGTAAAGTTCAGGGTTCAGAACAATCTGGCTCTCTCTATAGAAAGTGCATTTAGATATGTGCATGTGTATATATGCGACATTCATCACAAGTGAAATATAAAAAGTTCTTATAATATATTCATCTACTGGCTGGGCGTGGTGGCTCATGCCTCTAATCCCAGCATTTTGGGAGTGGGTGGATGACAAGGTCAGGAGTTTGAGACCAGCCTGGCCAACATGGTGAAACCCCATCTTTACTAAAAATACAAAAATTGGCTGGGCGCGGTGGCGGGCACCTGCAATCCCAGCTACTCAGGAGGCTGAGGCATGAGAATTGCTTGAACCCATGGGGGCAGAGGCTGCGGTGAGCCAAGATTGCACCACTGCACTCCAGCCTGGGCGACAGAGTGAAATTCTGTCTCAAATATATGTGTGTGTGTGTGAGTGTGTGTGTATACACACACACACACACACACACACACACATACACACACACACACACATTCCTATACTAAGAATTTCAGAGTCCGTGATCTAGATGTCATTTTTTAAAAGGTCATCTTAAAATAGCATATCTTTCATTAAGTCAGAGCCCTGGAACATTCAAAGTTAAACATTAAAAATAGAGGGCTGGGCTGGGCACAGTGGCTCACACCTGTAATCCCAGCACTTTGGAAAGCCGAGGTGGGAGGATCACTTGAGGTCAGGAATCTGAGATCAACCTGCTCAACATGGTGAAATCCTGTCTCTACTAAAAAATACAAAAATCAGCTGCATGTAGCAGTGTTGCCTGTAATCCCAGCTAGTCGGGAGGCTGACGCAGAACTGCTTGAACCCTGGAGGTGGAGGTTGCAGTGAGTCGAAATCGCGCCATTGCACTCCAGCCTGGTGATAAGAGTGAAACTTCGTCTCAAAAAAATAAAAATTAAAAATAAAAATATACGGACGTTGTATTGCAGTAGCTTTGAAGAAAGAAAAAATATATATAGGGATGAAGTCTGGGCGTAGTCTCATGCCTGTAATTCCAGAGCTTTGAGAGGCCGAGACAGGCAGATCACCTGAGGTCAGAAGTTCAAGATCATCCTGGCCAACATGGTGAAACCCCGTCTTACTAAAAATATAAAAATTAGCCCGGCATGGTTGTGTGCGCCTATAGTCCCAGCTACTCGAGAGGCTGAGGCAGGAGAATCGCTTGAACCCAGGCAGCAGATCTGCAGTGAGCTGAGATGGTGCCACGACACTCCAGCCTGGGCGACAGAGAGACTCCATCCCAGCCCCCGCCAAAATATATATACATATATTGATATGTGTGTCTATATATATATTTTTATATGTGTATATATACATATATAGAGGGAGAGGGAGAGAGAGGAATGACAACACAACGTGCTTTTTATAATACCTGCTTCTGCCTTAGAACTATTTTACTAGTTTTCTTTTTTTTTTTTTTCCTAAGACAGGGTTTCACCATGTTGGTCAGGCTGGTCTTGATCTCCCAACCTCAGGTGATCCTCCCGCCTTGGCCTCCAAAGTGCTTGGATTACAGGCATGAGCCACCACGCCCAGCCTTTGCTAGTTTTCTAATGGTGAGGACACCCTACTGAAGTATGAGGCAAATTACTAGGCTGGGAATGTGATGTGGTGACATTGGCTTTATGTTTCTGGAGTCTAGTTCTGTCTACCCCTAACACACCTGGGTGTATTCTAGTCCCATGGTTGCAATAGTGGTGATAACTAGTATTTGTTTAGTGCTTATTGCTTGACAAGCCCTGTGCTAAATATTTTACATGCATTAACTCCTGTACTTTTAATTGTATTGATTAGTAAATGAAGCCCTGAGAGATTAATTGACCTGACTAAATCTACTCAGCCCGTAAGAGGCAAGGCCGAGATTCAAGTGTAGGGCATCTGACTCCAAAGCCACACCCTTAGCCATTCCCTGCACAGCCTTCTCTGTGAGATCACTGCCAGTCTCCTCATGGAGCTGGTCTCTGTACTCACATCTCATTCACAGAGCCTCTGGGTTTATGCACAATTAACATCCCTAAATAATGAATAAATGATACTGGTATTTCTCAGATCAGTTGCAAGATACTTTGTTAATGACTCATTTCAAATGATAAAGGATCAAAGTTTGTAAACTGTCAACTAAAAAATAAAATAGCAGAATCAAGGTTGACTGGGAAATAGAGTCACACTTTACTTGTTTGCCTTCTGATGTGGAAAAAAACAAGCAAAATATCTTAGTGGCTTAGCACAAAAGACTTTATTTCTGGGCCAGGTATGGTGGCTCACGCCTGTAATCCTAGCACTTTGGGAGGTCGAGGTGGGTGGATCACCTGGGGTCAGGAGTTCAAGACCAGCCTGGCCATCATGGTGAAACCACATCTTATTTAAAAAAAAAAAAAGACTTTATTTCTCTTTTTCTTTCTTTCTCTTTCTTTCTTTCTTTCTTTCTTTCTTTCTTTCTTTCTTTCTTTCTTTCTTCCTTTCTTTCTTGCTTTCTTGCTTTCTTTCTTTCTTTTTTGATAGAGTCTTGCTTTGGCACCAGACACCAGGCTGGAGCACAGTGGCACAATCTCGGCTCACTGCAACCTCCGCCTCCTGGGTTCAAGCGATTCTTCTGCCTCAGCCTCCCGAGTAGCTGGGACTACAGGTGCATGTCACCACACCCGGCTAATTTCTGTATTTTTTAGTAGAGAGGGGATTTCACCATGTTGGCCGGGCTGGTCTCCATCTCTTGACCTCGTGATCTGCCCGCCTCGGCCTCCCAGGGGGCTGGGATGACAGGCGTGAGCCACCGCGCCCGGCCAAAAGAGTTTATTTCTCACTTACACCAAGTCCTCGGAGCAAGTCAGCCGGTCAGCTTGTCCTTACAGTGTCTCGGTACACAGGCGCCACTGTCCCAACACAAGAGCTCAGAAAAGAAGCTGCAGGATCAGGTGGGGCTCTGCTGCTCAGCCTGAAATGACATGTCAGTGATGCATTGTTTCCACTCAGAAGTTACTGGCCAGAATGAGTCACAACCCACTCAGCATGGGATCTGCGACGTGCAGGCTTCCATGTGCCCCAGGACAGGAGAACCAGACATGGGTAAGCCCTAATGGCGGCTTCTGTAGAGAGAAAGCGGCCGGGTGCGGTGGCTTATGCCTGTAATCCCAGAACTTTGGGAGGCCAAGGCGGGCAGATCACAAGGCAAGGAGTTCAAGACCAGCCTGGCCAATATAGTGAAACCCCGTCTCTACTAAAAATATAAAAATGGCCGAGAGTGGTGGCATGCACCTGTAGTCCCAGCTACTTGGGAGGTTGAGGCAGGAGAATCGCTTGAACCCGGGAGGCGGAGGTTGCAGTGAGCCGAGATCAGGCCACTGCACTCCAGCCTGGGTGACAGACCGAGATTCCTCTCAAAAAAGAAAGGAGAGAAAGCAATGGTATTTCATAGGTGCTGGGGTTATTCATAATATGAGAAAGGCCTATTGAAGTGTGTCACACACTGACCAATGACTTCGAGGTAGGAGAGAAAGAGCGAAGAGAGGAACGGATAGTTTAAAATGTGCAGGGAAGGCTGGGTGCCGTGGCTCATGCCTGGAATCCCAGACTTTGGGAGGCTGAGATGCGTGGATCGCTAGAGGTCAGGAGTTCAAGACCAGCCTGACCAACATGGTGAAACCCCATCTCTACTAAAAATATAAAAATTAGCCTGGTGTGGTGACGTGTGCCTGCAATTCCAGCTACTTGCAATTCCAGGCTGAGGCCTGAGAATCGCTGGAACTCAGGAGGTGGAGGTTGCAGTGAGCCGAAATCACACCACTGCACTCCAGGCTGGGCGACACGGTGACACTGTGTCTCAAAAAAAAAAAAAAAAAAAAAGAAGTGCAGGGAAAAACTTACCATGCCACCTTTCGGCTCATGAGCTAGAGAACTTGTAGTTTGTCATACACACATACAGAATGAAGAAAATTACCTCATGGTGTACAAACAAAACACTTTAAATGAGGTAAAGAGCCAAATATAAAAAGAAATCTATAAAGGCATTTTCCAACACATAGAAAAGCACGATTATTACCTTAGGCTAGGGAAGCCCATGTTAAGCAATACAAAGTATAAAATCTATAAAGAAAAAAGAGTGATTTTTTAACTACATGAAAATTAAAGCTTCTCTTTGACAGAAGACACCACAAAGGTGAAAGACAATTGATCTACTGGGAGAATATATTTACAACTTTTTCAACAGAAAAAAGAATTAGTGTCCAAAATACATAAGGAACCCTAAACGTTAAACAAACAAACAAACAAACAAAAAGGCAGGCACAGTGTGGCTCATGCCTATAATCTCAGCACTTTGGGAGGTTGAGGCGGGAGGATCGCCTGAGGTTGGGAGTTCGAGACCAGCCTGGCCAACATGGTGAAACCCCATCTCTACTAAAAATATAAAAAATTAGCCGGGCATGGTGGCACATGTCTGTAATTCCAGCTACTCCAAAGGCTGAAGCAGGAGAATCGCTTGAACCTGGGAGGTGGAGGTTGCAGTGAGCCGAGATCGTGCCCTTGCACTCCAGCCTGGGCGACAAGAGCAAGAGTCTGTCTCAAAAAAAGAATGATCCCTTCCCTTACAGTGTTGGTAGGAAGGTGGATGGCAGTGCCTCTTTCTGAGCTGCCTGGCCATAGATCTTAAACGTGCGTATTCTCTTCCACCCAGCGATTCCACCTCTAGCTTTGCATCTTGTAGAAATTTGTATGTACACAAAAATGTATGGGCAGGATATTCATAGTAGGAAAAAATGCAAACAATGTAAATCCTCAACAATAGTGGAGTGTGAAGTAAATGATAGTGCATCTATGCCAGAGACTCTTACATAAAGCAGTAAAAAAGAATGAGAGGAACGTAATTAGAAACTTCAGGAAAAACAAAAACAAAACTCCTTAAGAAAAGGTATGACGCTAACATTTTTAAATGTGCCATGATTTTTGAGCAAGCGGTAGACTGCAACAGGGAGAATTCATTGTATTCATTCTTTGAATATTACCAGTGCTGTCATATTGGAACAAAAGAGCAGGAAATACATCACATTGTTTATCTCTGCAATGAATAATATTTACATAGTCATGATCATTTAAGTGCTATTTATTTTTATTTATTTATTTTTTTGAGACAGAGTCTCAGTCTGTCGCCAGGCGCCAGGCTGGAGTGCAGTGGCGTGACCTCGGCTCACTGCAACCTCCACCTCCCGGGTTCAAGTGCTTCTCCTGCCTCAGCCTCCCGAGTAGCTGGGACTACAGGTGCAGGCCACCATGCCCGGCTAATTTTGTATTTTTAGTAGAAACGGGGTTTCACCACGTTGGCCAGGATGGTCTCGATCTCTTGACCTCGTGATCCGCCCACGTTGGACTTCCAAAGCCCTGGGATTACAGGCGTGAGACACCGCGCCTGGCCAAGTGCTCTTTATTACTTTTCATCTTTTAGAATCAACCAATTATCCAAACACAGTGGCTCATGCCTGTAATCTCAGCACTTTGGGAGGGTGTGTCAGGCAGACCACTTGGGCTCAGGAGTTTGAGAACAGCCTGGGCAACATAGTGAGATCTCATCTCCACAAAAACATTAAAAGAAAAGAAAACAAGTAGCCGGGCATGATGGAGTGCCTGTAGTCCCAACTATTCAGGAGGCCAAGGTGGAAGGATCACTTGAACCCAGAAGACTGAGGCTGCAGTGACTACTGAACCACTGAAGTCTGGGTGACAGAATGAGATCCTATCTAAAAAAAAAAAAAAAAAAAGACAAGAATCAAGAATCAACCTGTAAGCTGGGTGTGGTGGCTTACACCTCTAATCCAAGCACTTTGGGAGGCCAAGGTGGGTGGATCATGAGGTCAGGAGATCGAGACCATCATGGCCAACAGGGTGAAACCCAGTCTCTACTAAAAATACAAAAATTAGCTGGGCGTGGTGGTGCATGACTGTAATCCCAGCTACTCAGGAGGCCGAGGCAGGAGAATTGCTTGAACCCAGGAGGCGGAGGTTGCGGTGAGCCGAGATCGCGCCATTGCACTCCAGCCTGGGTGACAGAGTGAGACTCTGTTTCAAAAAAAAAAAAAAAATCAACTTATAAAACTAAATACTTCAGGTTGCAAAAGATCCAAAATGTTATTACCAACCAAAACAATAATGCAGTAAAAGTAGCAATGGCATAATGTAGTGGGCAGGAAGCAAGATGGCTTTGTGCAGGGATGCCCTACTCTCTCCTGCTCACTATGGAAGATACAGACGAAGCAAACAATAAGTCAGAGTAGAACTCAGCTCTCATTAACATGTTTTTATGCCTTGAAGTTCTCCTTTATCTTTATTTGACATTGGAAGGAACATAGCACAGAAACTTGGAAGACATTAAGGTGTGTTTAAGGTTTAATTTAAATTTTTTTTTTTGAGATAGGGTCTCACTCTGTCGCCCAGGCTGGAGTGCAGTGGCGTGGTCTCGGCTCACTGCAACCCCTCCAGGATTCAATAAATTCTCCTGCCTCAGCCTCCTGAGTAGCTGGGATCACAGGCGCCTGCCACCATGCCCAGCTATTTTTTTTTTTTTTTTGTATTTTTGTAAAGATGGAGTTTCACCATGTTGGCCAGGCTGGTCTCGAACTCTCGACCTCAAGTGATCTGCCTGCCTGGTCTCCCAAAGTGCTGGGATTAGAGGCATAAGACACTGTACTCAGCCTAAGATGTTTTTAAAATAGTAAATAGGTAGTTGACTATCAAATGTTTTTTTCTTGGTCTTTTTTTTTTTTGAGACGGAGTCTTGCTCTTGTTGCCCAGGCTGGAGTGCAATGGCACAATCTCAGCTCACGGCAGCCTCCGCCTCCCGGGTTTGAGCAATTCTCCTGCCTCAGCCTCCAGAGTAGCTGGGACTACAGGCATGTGCCACCACAGCTAATTTTGTATTTTTAGTAAAGATGGGGTTTTCCCATGATGATCAGGCTGGTCTTGAACTCCCAACCTCAGGTGATCTGCCCACCTCGGCCTCCCAAAGTGCTGGGATTACAGGCGTGAGCCACCATGTCAGGACCTTTTTTTTTTTTTTTTAATGCTATCACTTTTATCTATGACTCAAGACAGTTGGCTTTTTGGTAAGGATAATAATATATTATAATTGGGGCTTAAGAGATAATCATATTAGATCATTAAGTGCTTTTTAAATCATATTAGGGTAATGTTCCTTTTCTGTTTTTCTCATTTGGTATTATATTAAATACTATAGAAATTTCAAATGTGTTACTTTAATAGATATTAATCTGAATGGGGAAATTAAAGAGGGACAGTGAATTCTTTATATGGATATACTTGGGAACATTTAAAAAATATATTTTAGTGATTCTACTCTACACACCTAAAATGGAAAATAGGATTTTCCACATAATTAGATTTAAAAATACATTCACAGGTATATATCAAGATATTTGGGTCTTTGACAAACTTTTTTTTTTTTTTTGAGACAGAGTTTCTCTTTTGTTGCTCAGTCTGGAGTGCAGTGGTTTAATCTCGGCTCACTGTAACTCCCACCTCCCGGGTTCAAGCAATTCTCCTGCCTCCGCCTCCAGAGTAGCTGGGATTACAGGCACGTGCCACACACCCAGCTAATTTTTGTATTTTTAGTAGAGATGGAGTTTCACCATCTTGGCCAGGATGGTCTCAAAATCCTGACCTCATGATCTGCTTGCCTCGGCTTCCCAAAGTGCTGGGTTTACAGGCGTTCGCCACCATGCCCGGCAGGTCTTTGAGGGGTTTCAAAAAAGTATTCTCCTACTTTTCCTTAAAAAGTAGAAATTTGGCCAGGCACAGTGGCTCACGCCTGTAATCCCAGCACTTTGGGAGGCTGAGGCGGGCAGATCACCTGAGGTCAGGAGTTCGAGACCAGCCTGGCCAGCATGGTGAAACCCCGTCTCTAAAATAAAAATAAAAATAAATAAAATAAAAAGAATACAGGAACGCATTCACATTGCAAAAACTTGGAACAACAGAGATCAAGAAGAAGTCCCCTCGGCCATGTCTCTCCCCTCTCTGAAAGCCAAAGATGTCGGCACTGGGTCCCTTTGCTGGCTGGAGGCTGGAGGCTGGAGGCTGCTGGAGCCCCTGCTGACTTCAGGGGCTGTCCATCACCAGCAACAAAGGAAAAAGCCAATGGTGGCTGCCCTCTCCCTTTGCCTTCCAGGTCTCTCCCCAGTATATCTGATTGGCAGAAGTCAGACTGTGTGAAACTGTGCTGGCAAGGGAATATGGGAAACCTTTCGCAGGGTTCCAGCCCCTGCAAAACAGGGGAGATAGGATAGCATAAAATGTGCCAGATGCCCATAGACAGTATCTGCCCCACTTGGCGTATTAACAAATCAATAAGAGTAGCTCTGTTTGACTACAATATAAACGTTAAATATGTGTAAAGAAAACTGCTGGTTAAAGAGAGCTGGAGAAAGGGGGAAGGAAGGGAGAGAAAGCTGAACCTATAGATGAAATAGATTAGACAGGTATCTAGTAGAGCTCTATTATGACCCTAAAGCAGAAAAATTATAAAAACAAAGAAGGTAAGTGCAGGGAAGGAAAATACTATAATACCGTCTTCATCTTTATAAAATTGTTTTGTTGTTGTTGTTGCTGTTGCTGTTAGCTGCTTCTTCTCAACATTCAGAGCACATTTTCTTTGTACTCGGTGCCCTGCCTAAGCCCCTCAGCACGACAGCCCATCCTGTTCAAGCCTCGTCCTGTCTGTGGCACGTCTCTGTGTACTATTCACGATACAACACTTTCCTCTCCCAAATAGGATGGTATAGAATCAATGTGGTCACATGTAACGTAGGAGCTTGAGAATTTTTCCTGTAAATGTTCAGTGAGATCATATGACTGCTGTAGCAGGATGATAGCATTTTATAAGAATCGAATTGATGTATCTGAAGTCATAAAGTAAAACTTGGAAACAAAAAATACAATGACTAGTACTAGAAATTGACGGTTACGAAAGTAAAGGGAGGGAATGGGGCTTAAAGCTGAATTGGGACAGATTTATAAGAGATGAAGAAGTCTTTTTAAAGAAATCATAGAGACAGGAGAAAAAACGCAAATAGAGGTATTTATCAGGAGTAGAACATTTTGAGAGCAACATTGTGAGAGGAATGCTTAAGAGAAAGAACGTGAAGATGTAGACAGGGAATTGGTGGAGCAACATCTGAAGGAAAAGAATGTGTTAATACAGCTCTGCTCATAATAGCGTCCTGCGGATCACTGAGGTCAGGAGTTTGAGACCAGCCTGGCCAACATAGCGAAACCCCGTCTTCACTAAAAATACAAGAATTATCCAGGCGTGGTGGCATGCGCCTGTAATCCCAGCTACTCAGGAGGCTGAGGCATGAGAAGTGCTTGAACCCAGGATGCAAAGTTTGCAATGAGCCAAAATTGTGTAACTGCACTCCAGCCTGCGTGACAGAGTGGGACTCTGTGTCAAATATAAAAATAATAACAACAGCATCTTAAGGAGCTGAATTTATTACCAGAGCAAGGCTAATCAGAGACATCCTTTAGACCAATTTTCAGATTTGGTTGATAAGAAAAATCCACTGGTGCGTTTTTAGAGAGCAAACTCCTGCCTCTTCCTCTAAGACTCCCCTGAGAATCAGACTTGCCTGAGAAAAATCTGAGAAATTTATGTTTTTATTTAATATACATTCTAAGTTATTCTTTTGATCTGGCAAGTTTGGCAAACATGGCTTAGCAAAGCTTATGGCAGTGAGTATCAGATTTCACTATGTTTTTTTTTGAGACGGCATCTTGCTCTGTTGCCCAGGCTGGAGCACAGTGCACCATCTCAGCTCACGGCAGCCTCCACCTCCCGGGTTCAAGCAATTCTCCCGCCTCAGCCTCCCGAGTAGCTGGGACTATGGTGCGCCACCATGCCCGGCTAATTTTTGTATTTTTAGTAGAGACAGGTTTTCACCATGTTGGCCAGGCTGGTCTTGAACTCCTGGCCTCAAGTGATCCACCCACCTCAGTCTTCCAAAGTGCTGGGATTACGGGCGTGAGTCACTGCGCGAGGCCAGATTCTGTTGTCAAGTCTCTGCCAGTTTATACAACGGACCCTGGAACAACACAGGTTTGAACTTCCCTGGATCACTTAAATGTATTTTTTTCAATCAAGCACCAATAAAAAATACAGTATTCCCGAGATGTAAAACACACGTATGTGGAGAACCAGACCCCTGGTGTATACCAAGGGATGACTGTATTTGAAAGCTGTGGTTGATACTATTGAATGACTGACCCAACACTCATTTCAAACTCCCTTGCCATTTTCACCATCGAGTCTGAAATAGCTAAATACTCACTCTCCCAGATACCCTTGCTACTAGGCATGTCCCTGTGACACATATTGGTCAATTAGAGGTCAGTGGAGATTTCCGGGAGGCTTCTGGGACTGCTGTTTTTTCCTGGTGTAAAAGAGTGACGTGGATCGGGTGTGGTGGCTCATGCCTGCAATCCCAGCCGTTGGGAGGTGGAGGTGGGTGGATCTCTTGAGGTCAGGTGTTCAAGACCATCCTGGTCAACATGGTGAAAGCCCGTGTCTACTAAAAATACAAAATAGCCCAGCGTGGTGGCGCACACCTGTAGTCCCAGCCAGTTGGGAGACTGAGGCAGGAGAATGTCTCAAACCCAGCAGGCAGAGGTGGCAGTGAGCCGAGACTGTGCCATTGCACTCCAGCCTGGCCACCAGACTGAGACTCTGTCCCAAAAAGAAAAAAAAAAGAGTGATGTCAAGAGCACTCTGTGCTTTATTCCTGGGTTGAAGATACGTATAGTGCCTCTCTAATCACAGCAACCACATAAGATTAACGGCAATAGGACAAAGGAAGAGTCGAGAAAGACATTACCTAAACATTGTGAATATAGATTGCTGGGAGTAGGAGGAGTAGGAGGATGAGGAGGAGGAAGAAGAGCAACAGCAAAACAACTCTATTTTTTTAAAGCCCTTTAAGAAATGGGTTTTCTGGCTGGGCGCGGTGGCTCATGCCTGTAACCCTAGCACTTTGGGAGGCCGAGGCGGGTGGATTACCTGAGCTCAGGAGTTCGAGACCAGCCTGAGCAACATGGTGAACTCCCATCTCTACTAAAACACAAAAAATTAGCCAGGCATGGCAGCGTGCACCTGTAACCCCAGCTACTCGGGAGGCTGAGGCAGGAGAATCTCTTGAACCCGGGAGGTGGAGGTTACAGCGAGCCGAGATCACGCCATTGCACTCCAGCCTGGGCTACAGAGCAAGACTCTGTCTCAAAAATGAAATGAAATAAAATAAAATAAAATGGATTTTTCCTTAACTTTCACATGAAAGTACTTCTAGTGGAATAAAGGAAAAGTGGAGTAAGCCCAGGCCTAAGACAAGAAAAGATCACTCATCTTGAGAAATATACATGCCTGAAGCTGGGTGCAGAGGCTCACGCCTGTAATCCCAGCACGCTGGGGGGCCGAGGCATGTGGATCACAAGGTCAAGAGTTTGAGACCAACCTGGCCAAGATGGTTAAACCCCTTCTCTACTAAAAATACAAAAATTATCTAGGCGTGGTGGCATGCACCTGTAATCCCAGCTACTTGGGAGGCTGAGGCAGAAGAATCATTTGAACCCGGGAGGCGGAGGTTGCAGTGAGCTGGGATCACACCATTGCACTCCAGGCTGGGCAACAAGAGTGAAACTCTATCTAAGAAAAAAAAAAGAAAGAAACAAATATGGATGCCTGAAAGAATTTTTCCATTCCCATTTCTCATGGATGAGAGCAAGAGTGCAATGACAGTGAACCCTAGAATCTGAGTCTGAGGGACAACTCCAGAAAGCGAATAGAACAGATAAAGTTGACACTTTAGACTTACCTAAAATAGGATATTTGCCTAGAATAAGGCAAAATTAATTTGCCTTAACAGAATGTTTAAAATAATTTCATATTTCCATTAACAAAATGCAAAATTGGCCCAGGCAAGATATAGTAGTAAAGGGGGCGTCAGGCAGGGCACGGCGGCTCCCACCCATAATCCCGGCACTTTGGAAGGCCACGATGGGCAGGTTGCTGGAGCCCAGGGCTTTGAGAACAGCTTCCGCAACATGGTGAAATCCAATCTCTATAAAAAAATGCAAAAATTGGCCGGTTGCGGTGGCTCAAGCCTGTCATGCCAGCACTTTGGAGGCTGAGACGGGAGGATCACGAGGTCAAGAGATCGAAACCATCCTGGGCAACATGGTGAAACCCCGTCTCTACTAAAAATACAAAAATTAGCTGGCTGTGGTGGCAGGCACCTGTGATCCCAGCGACTCGGGAGGCTGAGGCAGGAGAATGGCTTGAACCCAGGAGGCGGAGGATGCAATGAGCCGAGATCGCGACATTGCACTCCAGCCTGGCGTGCCTGGCGACGGAGTAAGACTCTGTCTCAAAAAAAAAAAAAAAAAGCAAAACCTACCCAAAAGTGGTGGTTCGAGTCTGTAGTCCCAGCTCCTCAGGGCTGAGGAGCGAGGATCCCCTGAACCCAGGAGGTGGAGGCTGCAGTGAGCCATGACTGCGCGGCTGCATTCCAGCCTGGATGACAGGGAGACCCGCTCTCAAACGAAAATGAAATGAAATAAATAAATAAATGGGGCTTCAGCCATCAGGGCGTCTGTTGGAGTTTCCCGGTGGTAAAAAGCAAAGCCTCCGATAAATTAGTAACTTCTTTTTCTGACAGTTTTATCTTTTACAGAGTAGAAGAAACAATCGAGATAACTGCTACTTTGAATTTAATTCTCACCAGAAAAAGAGAAACTCGTTGTAAAATGGATATGGGGTCTGAGAAGAAAGGATCCAGGTCACCTTAGATTTTGTGACAGCCAGTGATGTCAAAGGTGCTTTTAGACAGCAGGAAATTAGATTTTAAGAAGCTGAAGGGGCTGGGCGTGGTGGCTCATGCCTGTAACCCCAGCACTTTGGGAGGCCGAGGCAGGCAGGTCACTTGAGGTCAGCAGTTCGAGACCAGCCTGGCCATCACAGAGAAACCCCATCTCTACTAAAAATACAAACATTAGCCAGGTGTGGCGGGTGCCTGTAATCCCAGCTACTCAGGAGGCTGAGGCAGAAGAATCTCTTGAACCCGGGAGATGGAGGCTGCGGTATGCCGAGATTGTGCCACTGCACTGCAGCCCGGGCAACAGAGCAAGACTGTGTCTCAGAAAGAAAAAAAAAAGTTGAAGGGAAAAATAAGTCAGATGCAAAGGTCTAAAATTCTACAGGAAAGATTATTTTAAAAGCCTTAAAGACCAGGCGCGGTGGCTCACGCCTGTAATCCTAGCACTTTGGGAGGCCTAGGTGGGTGGATCACCTGAGGTCAGGAGTTCAAGACCAGCCTGGCCATCATGGTGAAACCCCATCTTAAAAAAAATAAAAAAATTAAGAAAAGCCTTAAAAAGTGACATTTTCTGGCTCATGCCTGTAATCCCAGCACTTTGGGAGGCTGAGGCGGGCGATCACGTGAGGTTGGGGGTTCGAGACTAGCCTGACCAACGTGGAGAAACCCCATCTCTACTAAAAATACAAAAATTAGCTGGGCGTAGTGGTGCATGCCTGTAATCCCAGCTACTCGGGAGGCTGAGGCAAAGAATCGCTTGAACCTGGGAGGTGGAGGTTGTGGTGAGCTGAGATCATGCCATTGCACTCCAGCCTGGGCAACAAGAGTGAAACTCCGTCTCAAAAAAAAAAAAAAAAAAAGAAAGAAAAACTGACATTTTCAACTCAACAAATATTTATTGATCACTACTACCAGGGGCTGTAATTCTCACAGAGAATTTATAGTCTGTGGAGGGAGGAAAATGAAATAAGCTTCCAGGTACCCAGTCACCATTTATTGAACATCTACTGTGAAAAACAATGATTCATAATTTATATAATATTTACAAATACTCTGCAAGGAAGATATTACCTTCAGTTAACAAACAAAGAGATTAAATGTTTAGACTGGTTAAGTAAATTGCTCAAAGACTCAGCTCGTGAGGAAATCAGAGCTCCAGCCCCATTCCTCTTGCATTATTCAATCCGCTTGATCTCAGGGTCCTGGTAAGGCAAAAAGCGAACTTCGCTTTCTTCTGCCTCTCTCATGTATACTCAAGAGCACCAATAGTTTATTGGTGTGTATTTATCGCTTAAAATGGGCAACTATTAACCACTGACTGCAAAGGAATAAAACTGGTTTCATCCTTGAAATTGAGAATATCTGCTAAACTTCATAGGAGAATCAATTAATTGAATGAAAGGCTTACCGTTATCAATCCTTCTATATTTAAAATCTCCTTAACTGTCACGGACTTTGGAAAATCATCACTTGAAATACAACTGTTTAATGACAGGATGGGTAAAAAAAAAAAAATTGTACCTTACCATCCTAAGAGAAGTTATACATATGTTATTTTTTTAAATTTTATTTTACACTTTTTTAGAATAAAGACGAGTTTTCACAATGTTGGTCAGGCTGGTCTTGAACTTCCGACCTCTGGTGATCCGCCCACCTTAGCCTCCAAAGTGCCTGGATTACAGGCGTGAGCCACCGTGCCCGGCCGAGAAGTTATATATTTTTAAAAGTAGATCAACTCGGCCGGGCACGGTGGCTCAGACCTGTAATCCCAGCACTTTGGGAGGCTGAGGCGGGTGAATCACCTGAGGGCAGGAGTTCGAGACCAGCCTGGCCAATACAGTGAAACCCCGTCTCTACTAAAAATACAAAAATTAGCTGGGCGGCCAGGCGCGGTGGCTCACACCTATAATCCCAGCACCCTGGGAGCCGAGGTGGGCGGATCACGAGGTCAAGAGATCGAGACCATCCTGGCCAACATGGTGCCACCCCCTCCCTACTAAAAATACAAAAATTAGCTGGGTGTGGCGGTGTACGCCTGTGGTCCCAGCTACTCGGGAGGCTGAGGCGGAAGAATCCCTTGAACCCGGGAGGCGGAGGTTGCAGTGAGCCGAGATCGCGCCACTGAACTCCAGCCTCGGGTACAAGACCGAGACTTTGTTTAAAAAAAAAAAAAAAGATCAACTCTTTAATATTGAAAATGATTTAGTTGTACGATGTGTTTAGAAGCTTAAAATGTTTTCTGGTTTTTGTTTTGTTTTGTTTTTGAGACCGTCTCCCTGTTGCCCAGGCTGGAGTTCAGTGGCTCAATCCTTCCACGTAAGTAGCTGGAACTACGGGCACATGTCACCATGTCCAGCTAATTTTTAAATTTTTTTGTAGTGACAGGGGTCTCCCTAAATTGCCCAAGCTGGTGTCAAACTCCTGGGCTCAAGTAGTCCTCCAGCTCTGGCCTCCCAAAATGCTGAAGTTACAGACATGAGTCCCTGTGCCTGGCCTCGTAGTTTAATTAATTAACTTTTGAGACGGTGTTTCACTCTTAGTGCCCCGGCTGGAGTGTAGTGGCAGGATTTCAGCTCACTGCAACCTCCGCCTCCTGGGTTCAAGCCATTCTCCTGCCTCAGCCTCCCGAGTAGCTGGGATCACAGGTGTGTGCCACCGCACCCAGCTAATTTTGTATTTTTAGTAGAGACGAAGTTTCGCCACATTGGCCAGGCTGGCCTCAAACTCCTGACCTCAGGTAATCCATCCGTCTCTGCTTCCCTAAATACTGGGATTCCAGGTGTGAGCCACAGTGCCTGGCCTAGTACATTCTTTTTTTTTTTTTTTTTTTTTTTTTTTGAGATAGAGTCTTGCTCTCTCACCCAGGCTGAAGTACAGTGCTGCTATCTTGACTCACTGTAACCCCTATTTCCCAGGTTCAAGCAAACCTCCCACCACAGCCTCCAAAGTAGCTGGGATTTCAGGCATGCACCCACCCAGCTAATTTTTGTATTTTTATGGTTTCACCATTTTGGCCAGGCTGGTCTTGAACCACAGGCAATCCACTTGCCTTGGCCTCTCAAAGGGCTGGGATTATAGCTGTGAGCCGCCACCGACAGCTTCTGTACATTCTTCTTTTTTCTTTTTGAGACGAAGTTTCGCTCTTGTTGACCATGCTGGCGTGCAATGGTGTGATCTCGGCTCACCGAAACTTCCACCTCCCAGGTTCAAGCAATTCTCCTGCCTCAGCCTCCCGAGTAGCTGAAATTACGGGCATGTGCCACCATGCCCAGCTAATTTTTTTTTTTTTTTTTTTTTTAAAGATGAGGTTTCACCATGATGGCCGGGCTGGTCTTGAACTCCTGACCTCAGGTGATCCACCCACCTCGGCCTCCCAAAGTGCTGGGATTACAGGTGTGAGCCACCATGCCCCGCCAATTTTGTATTTTTAATAGAGACGGGGTTTCTCCATGTTGGTCAGGCTGGTCTTGAACTCCTGATCTCAGGTGATCTACCCACCTCGGCCTCCCAAAGTGCTGGGATTACAGGTGTGAGCCATTGCGCCCGGCCCTTCTGTGCATTCTTGAAGGCACAGATCTAAGACTACAGAGAGCAGAGCCATAGCATCTGTGTTTTGCTAAAGGGGGTCAGATGGAGTGTAATCAAGTACTAGCTATGTTTGCACACTTAGCCACAGAGCATTTACACGATCCTGTTGGCCCTCAAAGAATATAACCTTATTTGTCTATCAAAAATCTGGCTTCGGCCGGGTGTGGTGGCTCACACCTGCAATCTCAGCACTTCAGGAAGCCGAGGTGGACAGATCACAAGGTCAAGAGATCGAGACCATCCTGGCCAACATGGTGAAACCCCATCTCTACTAAAAATAGAAAAAGCCGAGAGAGAGATCCAAGATGGCCGATTAGCAACAGCTCAGGAATGTAGCTCCCAGTGAAAGTGCAGAGAACGAGTGGACGCCGCACTTTCTGACAAATTTTTGTTGCCCACAGACTGGGAGATTCCTGGCAGAGGAGCCAGACGGGTCGCCAGTGTGACTCTTTTGGCCAGCGCGGCTGTTTTGCCAGTGCCCCAGCATGGCGCTTCTCAGTGCGGAGTATATGGACGGATGGACTCAGCTGGCCCCATCCCCACAAGGAAAACAGCAATTGGAAGCGCTGAGGACTGAGAGTTTCACAGCAAGCACAGCGAACCTGGGAAGGTCCAGCTCTGTGGGGAAGGGGCATCTGCCAAAGGAAAACTAAGAAATGAAAAAACTTCATCA
>CAUYQU010002941.1:0-27710 GCA_963574635.1 Cheracebus regulus
AGAAAGAAAGAAAAAGAAATTGTTCTGATACTCTGTGGCCTACTTACTTCTTCAACTAAATCTACTCATACTTGTCAAAGGCACAAAAGATAAACATAATCCTACAAAATTTGAAAACCACTGTGAATATACTGTGATTGAGGGATGGCCCAAAGGAAAATAAAAATATTCTTATTTGGTATTAGAAAAAAAAAATCTATATATTTATATGTTGACATTTTTTCTTAGAATCATTTACTCATTGATTGTTGAGACCTGCTTTTTTTATGGTCAACAAACAAAATGTCATATTTTATTTTTAAAATTTAATTTCTAGATATTTTAATAGTAATATTATTTCATAAGTGGATGGATGACTACTTGGGTGGCTCTGAATGTGTAGTCTAGGATATGTCCAGAAGAATTAATAGGTTTAGAAAATAAAAATTTTTATAAAGAAAGATCAACAGAGAAATCATAAAAAAAAAATGTGGGCCAGGCGTGGTGACTCATGCCTGTAATCCGAGCACTTTAGGAGGCCAAGGTGGATGGATCACGAGGTCAGGAGATCAAGACCATCCTGGCTAACATAGTGAAATCCTGTCTCTACTTAAAAAAAATACAAAAATTAGCTGGGTGTGTTGGTGCATGCCTGTAATCCCAGCTACTTGGGAGGCTGAGGCAGGAGAATCACTTGAACCAGGTAGTCAGAGGTTGTAGTGAGCCGAGATTGCACCGCTGCACTCCAGCCTGGTGACAGAGCCAGATTTTGATTTAAAAAAAAGAAGAAAGAAAAGAAAAGAAAAAGAAAAAAATAATAATGTGAGCATATATTCACAGGAATCAAAAATTATGGGCCTGGCATAGTAGCTCATACCTCTAATCCTCGCACTTTGGGAGGCTGAGGTGGGCAGGTTACTTAAGCTCAGAGTTCGAGACCAGCCTTGCAGAGACCCTGTCTCTACAAAAAATAGAAAACATAGGTGGTGCGTGCACCTGTAGTCCCAACTACCTGGGGGGCTGATATGGGAGGATTGCTTGAGCCAGGGACGTTGAGGCTGCAGTGAGCTGAGACTATACAACTGCACTCCGGTGGGTGACAGACTGGCCTTGTCTGGTTAACATTTCTCCTAAAGGTAATTCTGCTTTGCAATTATATGGTACTTCTTTCCCCTTTGAAAGCAGTTTCAATTCTATTATCTCACTTTATAAGCTTTGAAGGCTAAAGTAATGAATAGAATTTTAGGCTATCTTCAGCCTGAAAACAATGAAAGTTAGCAAAAACCAAAAAAAAAAAAAAAAAAAAGATTATGAACTAATGGTTTACAGAGACTATTTTCAAGGACAATTCTTTTGATTGTGCAGATTGATAAAGGGAGCAGGCCTCCTGAGTAATCATTACCTTCTGTTTCCGGTGGGTGTGTTGAACCACACCATCAGGAAAGCTACTAATTATCGGGAAGAGCAAAGCTGAACTGTTCCCCTAAGCTTCTTCAAGGTGCCAGAGCAAATCCAGAGGAGGAAATCCTGCAGTGGAAGGAAAAAGGATTTGTGTCTCAGACAAAGTGAGATTTAAGATGTATGCCCTCTGGCGCCCATGAGGTGAAGGACAAGGGTGACAATCCAAGATAAGCAATTTGTGAATATGAAATATGTTGAAAGACTGAAAATTTCCTGATTAGGTGTAGGGCTGGGATAGTGAAGGACATTCTTGGCTTAAGATATAGACATAAAAATTCATACATTTGGAAGGTCTCTCCTGTGGAAATTTATGAACAAGACTATAGTAACCTGTTAGTATTCACATATTTTCTAACTCACAAGTAGTAAATAATTGTGAGTATTCATTCATGTTTTTCTCCTAGATTTTATATCACCATTAATAAAGCAAGTATTATTATTATCCTAATTTTAGAAAAGACAGAAATTATTATATCAAGGCTGATTTATACTGAAAAACAAGTGAACAAGGTAAATTATACAAAATTATATCCCTAAACCAATATACTATAAAATTGCTTACTCTTTTATAATAACTTAATGTAACTTGACATTACTAAGTTACCAGGCCCCAGAGACTATTTTTCAAGGTCTATGTGACTATTAGAAAATTAAAGAGCCTTCCATAGTGTCCCATCTTCTCATAGTGACCTCACATTCTTTTTTTCCCCAAAATCACCACATTAAACTTGGAATTTTGTATCTCAAAGAAGCAGGATTGTTCACTCAAGGAGCAGATTTTTAAAAACTGAGGAAGAAAAGGAAACATAGTAGGAAGGAGGAAATCATTATCAACCACTCATTCAGCCACATGATGCCATGAGGGCCATTAATCTCTGTTCACACAGGCTCAACAGCTCACAGGGTCTTCTGCTATCTCACCTGGGTTCCTTTAATCCCCCCCCAAGTTTATTGTGGTAAAATATATGTAACAGAATTCACTATCTTAATCATTTTTAAGTGCACAGCTGAATGGCATTCAGTGTATTCATATGGTTGTGCCACCATCACCAGCATCCATCTCCGTATCTTTTTTCATCCTGCAAAATTGAAACTCCATGCCCATTAAACAACTCCTCATTGTCCCCTGCCTGCTACCCCTGACAACCATCATTCTACTTTCTGTCTCCATGATTTCAATTAATTTAAGTACTTCATAAGAGTGGTATCATATAGTATTTGTTGTTTTGTGACTGGCTTATTTCACTCACTTAGCCTAATATCCTCAAGGTTCATCCATGTAGTAGTATGTGTCAGAATTTTCTTCTTCGTCTTCTTTTTTTTCTCTTGTGGCAGGGTCTCACTCTGTTGCCCAGACTGGAGTGCAGTGGTATGATCTTGGTTCAGTGCAACCTCTGCCTCCTAGGTTCAAGCAATTCTCCTGCCTCAGTCTTCTGAGTGGCTGGGATTACAGGCACCTGTCACCATGCTTGGCTAATTTTTGTATTTTGGGTAGAAATGGGGTTTCACCATGTTGGGTAGGCTGGTCTTGAACTTCTGACCTCATGATCCGCCTGCCTCGGCCTCCCAAAGTGCTGGGATTACAGGCATGAGCCACCATGCCCAGGCAGGAGACTTTTCTATTTATTTATTTTGAGATAGAGTCTTGTTCTGTTGCCCAGGCTGGAGTGCAGTGTCACAATCTCAGCTCACTGCAACCTCTGCCTTCTGGGTTCAAGCAATTCCCCTGCCTCAGCCTCCTGAGTAGCTGGAATTACAGGCACCCCCCACCATGCCCGGCTAATTTTTGTGTTTTTAGTAGAGATGAGGTTTCACCATGTTGGCCAGAATAGTCTCGATCTCCTGACTTTGTGATCCACCCACCTTAGCCTCCCAAAGTGTTGGGATTACAAGTGTGAGTCACCATGCCTGGCCTGAGACATTTTACTGTTTATCTAACTCCTTGGTAAAGTTAATTCCTAAGTACTTTATTATTTTTGATGCTATTATAAATGGAATTGTTTTCTTAATTTTCTTTTCAGGTTGTTTGTTGTTAGTGTATATAAATGCAACTGATTTTTGTATGTTGACCTTGCAGCTTGCTATTTTGCTGAATTTCTTTATTAATTCTAACTGTTTTTGTGTGTGAAATCTTCAGGGTTTTCTACATATAAGATCATGTCATCTGCAAACAGAGATATTTTACCTCTTTTGTTTTTTTCCAATTTAAATGCCTTTCATTTCTTTTTCTTGTCTCATTGCTGTGTCTAGCATTTCCAGTGCTATATAGTAAAAGTGGAAATTTTTGTCTTGTTCCTGATCTTAGAGAAAAAGCTTTCAGTCTTTCACCATTAAGTATGTTTTTTGCTGTGGGTTCTTCACAGACAGCTTTTGTTATATTGAGTTAGTTTCCTTCTACTCAGAGTTTACTGAGCATTTTTACCATGAAACAATGTTGAATTTTGTCAAATGCTTTTTCTGCACCACTTGAGATGATCATGGCTTTTCCCCTTCATTCTGTTAATGTGGTGTATTACATTGATCAGTTTTCATAGATTTAATCATCCTTGCATTCCAGGAATAAACCTCACTTAGCCATTATGTATAATCTTTTTACTATGTTGCTGCATTCAGTTTGTTTGCATTTTGTTCAGAATTTTTTTTTTTTTTGCATCAATGTTCATAAAGGATATTGGTCTAAAAGTTTTCTTGTCTTGTAGAGTCTTTATCTGGCTTTGGTATCAGTGTAATGCTGGCCTAATAGATTGGGTTACAGAGTAATCTT
This sequence comes from Cheracebus regulus, assembly GCA_963574635.1. NCBI lineage: Eukaryota > Metazoa > Chordata > Mammalia > Primates > Pitheciidae > Cheracebus > Cheracebus regulus. The sequence continues at coordinate 4,205 of CAUYQU010002941.1, forward strand.
TCCTCTTCAATTTTTTTGACAAAAGTTTGAGAAGGATTGGTGTTAGTTCTTTAAATGTTTGGTATAATTCACTGGTAGAACCATCAGATCCAGGGCTTTTCTTTTCTTTTAAGAGATGGGGTTGTCCGGGCATGGTGGCTTATGCCTGCAATTCCAGTACTTCGGGAGGCTGAGGCAGGTGGGTCACCTGAGGTCGGGAGTTAGAGACCAGTCTGATCAACATGGAGAAACCTCATCTCTACTAAAAATACAAAATTAGCTGGGCACCTGTAAGCCCAGCTACTTGGGAGGCTGAGGCAGGAGAATCTCTTGAATCTGGGAGGCAGAGGTTTCAGTGAGCCAAGATTGTGCCATTGCACACCAGCCTGGGCAATAAGAGCAAAACTCCATCTCAGACCAAAAAAAAAAAAAAAAAAAAAAGTTGGGGTAGTGTTATGCTGTCCAAGCTGGTCTGGAGCTCCTGGGCTCAAGTGATCCTGCCACTGCAGCTCCTGAGTAGGTGAGACTACTATTGCATGCCACTGTGCAGGACTTTTCTTTCATGGGAGATTTTAAATTACTCTCTTTTATAAGAGATTCAATCTTCTTATTAGCTACAGGTTTATTCCGATTTTCTATTTCTTTGTGGCTTAGTCATGATAGGTTGTGGGTTTTTAGAAATTTGTCCATTTCATCTAGGTTATTCAGTTTATTGTAATACAATTGCTTATAGTGCTCTCTTAAAATCATTTTTATTTCTGTAGATTTGGTAATAAGTCCCCATTTTAATTTCTGATTTTAATAATTTGCGTCTTCCTTTTCTTTAGTCCATTTAGCTAAAGGCTTGTCAATTTTGTTGATCTTTCTGAAGAACCACCTTTTGATTTCTCTATTATTCCTCTATTATTTTTTTCTGTTTTCTATTCTCTATTTCATTTACCTCTACTCTAATCTTTATTATTTTCTTCCTCCTACCAGCTTTGGGTTTAGTTTCTTTTTCTTTTTTTAATTCCTTAAGTTTTAAGGTTAGGTTGTTGATTTAAGACATATATTTTTTTAAATGTAACCTATTTAATGTAAATTTTGAATTTTTATAAATTGTCCCCTTAGCACTACTTTGTCTGTGCCCCATAAGTTTGGGTATTAGGTGTGTTCATTTTCATTTGTCTCTAGGTATACTGTAATTTCCATTGTGATTTTTTCTTTTATTCACTGGTTATTTAAGGGTGTGTTGGTTAATTTTCACAAATTTGTGAATTTTTCAAATACTTAGTTTTTGATCATTATTTCTTCAAGTAGTCTCTCTTCCCCTTTCTCTCTCTGTTCACCTTCTGGAACTCCCATAATGCATATGTTGATCTGATTGATGGTGCCCTACAGGTCCCTTAGGCTCTATCCACTTTCCTCCAATCTTTTTTCTTTCTATTCCTCAGACTTGATAATTTCCATTGTTTTATCAAGTTTGTTGATTCTTCTGCTTGCTCAAATTTGCCTTTGAATTTCTTTAGTAAATTCTTCACTTTGACTACTGTAATGTTCAGCTCCAGAATATCTTTTTTTTAAAAAAAAAAACAAAAACATTTTCTTTATTTTTAACATAGGATCTTACTCTGTTACCCATGCTGGAATGCAGTGGTGCAATCATAGCTCACTACAGCCTGGAATTCCTGGGCTCAGGTGATCCTCGCACCTCTCAGCTCCAGAATTTCTTTTTGCTTTCTTTTTAGGTTTTCTATTTCTTTATTGGTATTTCCATTTTCTTCACCACATTTATTGGTATTTCCATTGACTTTCATCACATCCTCTTTTAGTTCTTTTAGCATCTTTAAGACAGTTTTTTTTTGTTTTGTTTTGTTTTTCTTCTTGAGACAGAGTCTCGCTCTGTCTCCTAGGTTGGAGTGCAGTGGTGCCATCTCTGCTCACTGCAACCTCTGCCTCCTGGGTTCAAGTGATTCTCCTGCCTCAGCCTCCCAAGTAGCTGGGACTACAGGTGTCTGCCACCACGCCTGGCTGATTTTTTTGTATTTTTAGTAGAGACAGGGTTTCACTATGTTGTTGGCCAGGCTAGTCTTGAACTTGTGACTTCAAGTGATCTACCCACCCTGGCCTCCCGAAGTGCTGGGATGGAGTTTCACTCTTGTTGCCCAGGATGGAGTGCATTGGTGTGATCTTGGCTCACCACAACCTCCACCTCCTGGGTTCAAGTGATTCTCCTGTCTCAGCCTCTCGAGTAGCTGGGATTACAGGCATGCACCACCATGCCCAGCTAATTTTGTATTTTTAGTAGGGACAGGGTTTCTCCATGTTGGTCAGGCTGGTCTCAAACTCCCGACCTCAGGTCATATGCCCTCCTTGGCCTCCCAAAGTGTTGGGATTATAGGTATGAGTCACCACATCTGGCCAGTTTGCTGGTTTTCTTTCTTTCTTTCTTTCTTTTTTTTTTTTTTTTTTTGGTTGTAGGCTGTCTGTTGGTGTGGATCAGCCAAGAATATAAAGTTAAGATCTTCTCATATGTTTTTTTGAGCCTTCACCTTTCCCTGGGCATACATGATGATTTTCTAATTCCAATCACATATATGTGGTTGCTTTTTAATGTTCTAGTCTTCAATATCTAGCTCCCAAAAGGGGAAAAAATGAAGGGTAAAAGGTGTTTCCCCTTTATATTCCCTGAGAGTCACTTCATCCAGAGAGGAAGGGCCTTGCAACAATGGGGTAAGGTGCAACAACAAAAACTGCCGCTTTGCAACTCTGTGATCAGAATCAGCAATCAGCAATGAGAGCACAGATTCTAGATATTTGGAGGACAGCGTCCTTTTCAGCCACCCTGGCTCCCACAGGCTGTGTACAGCTTGCTCCAGGAGCATGTGCACAGCTGCCTGACACGTATCTGAAGGGTGGTTAGCTGCTACTGTGCTTACAGCACAAATTGATGAAAATTAACCACAGTTATTGCCCAAGCTCTGGAACTTACAAGCCTTCAACAGACTCCACAGCTCCAAAATACCTACATTAGACAGATTCTACTAGTAAAATTATTGTCTAGGTGGGAAGATAGGCTCCTGTTTTTCCTGCCCTGCCATCTTCTAGGAATTCTCTCTGGGGCCCCTTATTTTCAAAAACTTTTTATTGTGAAAAATTTCAAACCTAAACAGAAGTAAAGAGAATGATATAGTGAATCCCTATGCACTCATCACACAGCTTCAACAATTACCAACTACCTGCTCCTTCACCTGAATTTCAGCCTGTAATTTCTTGCCCATCCCTTTCTGGCTTTCCTCCCAATGCCTGGCTTCAAATGATGTGATTTTCTGCCTTCTGCTCCAGCTCCAAGAATCAATGTGAATATTAGGGTTCACATAATATTGATTTGACTAAATTAAGAGGCCCTCTTTTTAGTATTCCTAACTTGAATAATTTTTATACCCTCCACCCTACCCTCCGGACTCTTTTTTTTTTTTAAGGCAGTTTTTACTTTTTTTTTTTTTTTTTTATAGAGACGGGGTTTCACCATGTTGACCAGGATGGTCTTGATCTCCTGAGCTCGTGATCCACCCGCCTTGGCCTCCCAAAGTGCTGGGATTACAGGCGTGAGCCACTGCCCCAGGCCTCATTTTTCTATTGAGATGATAGTCTTTTGTCTTTCATTTGTAGAGATATTAATTACAACATATTTTTTTCTTTCTGTTGTTTGTCACGGAACTTCACTGATGATGTCTTTCCCTGGCAGAGTTCAAAAGCATTTTGCAGGCAGCGCTATTGTTCTCCTGTGGTCTAGAACCTGCTGCTCTTGCTAAGCTCTGGCATCACATTGGTGACATCACCTTCTGACTGTGAAGTTTCACCATCTTTCATTTTCTTCTACGCTTCTCTTGACCTACACTTCTCTTATTTTCTAAGCCTAATTGGGGTCCACGGTTTTTGTGGATTTTTTTTAAAGCCATTGTGCCTTTTTTGTTTTGTGAGACAGGGTCTCACTCTGTCGCTCAAGCTGGAGTGCAGTGGTGTAATCTCAACCCACTGTAGCCTCAACCTCCCAGGCTCAGGTGATCCTCCCACCTCAGCCTCCCGAGTAGCTGGGACTACAGGCATGCGCCACCACCCCTGACTAATTAAAAAAAAATTTTTTTTATAGACATGGAGTTTCATCACATTGCCCAGGCTGGTCTCAAACTGGGTGCAAGCGATCTGCCTGCCTTGGCCTCCCATACTGCTGAGATTACAGGCATGAGCCACCGTGTCTGGCCCCCATTGTGCCTTTTGTTCTGTTTCTTTCGGTGTCTGATCACTTTTCTAGAGTGAACAGGCAGGCTCTGAGCTTGCTTTCCCTGGCCCCAGGCTAGACAACTTTTACCAGGTAGGCTGGGAAAAACCCATGACATTCAGTCACCGGGGCAAGGTCCTAGTAACGGATCCTTGCTAATCCCTGCGGAAAAGTTGCTCAAGCATCCCTGGGGAAGCCCTGGCCTTCGCTGAAGCCTACTTCTCCCCTCTCTTTGGCTCCCGCCTCAGCTGTTTTTACTGTCCTATTATCTCCTAAAGGGTCTCAAGCAATAAAAGTATCAAATTATTTTATTTTATTTCATTTTTTTGAGAGAGAGTCTCACTCTGCCACCCAGGCTGGGGTGCAATGGTACAATCTTGGTTTACTGCGATCTCTGCCTCCTGTGTTCAAGCTATTCTCCTGCCTCAGCCTCCTGAGTAGCTGGGATTATAGGCATGTGCTACCATGCCAGGCTAATTTTTGTATTTTTAGTAGAGACAGGGTTTCACCATATTGGCCAGGCTGGTTTCAAACTCCTGACCTCAGGTGATCCACCCACCCTGGCCTCTCAAAATGTTGGGATTACAGGTGCCAGCCACTGCACCCAGTCTTCTTTTTTTTTTTTTTGGAGACAGAATCTTGCTCTGTTGCCCAGGCTGGAGTGCAGTGGTGCCATCTAGGCTCACTGCAACCTCTGCTTCCCAGGTTCAAGCAATTCTACAGGCTCAGCCTCCCAAGTAGCTGGGATTACAGGCACCTGTCACCATGCCCAGCTAATTTCTGTATTTTTAGTAGAGACAAGGTTTCACCATATTGGCCAGGCTGGTCTTGAACTGCTGACCTCAGATGTTCTGCCTGCCTCGGCATCCCAAAGTGCTGGGATTACAGGCATGAGCCACTGCTCCTGACCTCAAATAATTTTAATATGGGGTTTATTCTTGGAGGATTCAGAAGGAGGTGAGCATCACCTGCCAGATGCCCTCCTTGTCACTTCACAGTTGCCAATGGCTCTCCTCTCTTGCTGTCCGTCCTGTCCCTTGGTTCTTCTGTGACCTGGGTGCTTGGATGACAGAAGAGGTTGGATGTTGTCAGAAAGTGTAATCCCATTGTTAGGAAAAAAGATGTGGGAGCTTTGTGCGCAGGAGAAGAGGAAAAGGATGGTTTTCATTGTACTGTTTATTATAAAAAATTTTCAAGGGTCGACAAAAGTAGAGAAAATAATATTATGAACCTTCATGTACATATCTCCAGCTTTAACAGTTTTCAGCCCGAGGCCAGATATGTGTCATCATTACCCCACCTGTTTCTCACTCACAGTGTCTCCAAGCAAAATCCAGACATCGTAAAATTTCATCTGTTAATAGCTTGTTATGTATCTCATAAAGATTAAGATCTTACAAATACGGTTGGGTGTGGTGGCTCACACCTGTAATCCCGGCACTTTGAGAGGTCAAAGTGGGTGGATCACTTGAGGTCAGGAATTTGAGACCAGCCTGGTCAACATGGTGAAAGCCTATCCCTCCTAAAAGTACAAAACAAACAAACAAAAATTAGCCAGGTGTGGTGGCCTGTGTCTGTAATCACAGCTACTCGGGAGGCTGAGGCAGGAGAATCGCTTGAACATGGGAGGCAGAGGTTGCAGTGAGCCGAGATTGCACCACTGCACTCCAGCCTGGGCAACAGAGCAAGACTTCATCTAAAAAAAAAGTATATATATTATATCTATGTTATATTATATTTATGTAACTACATTACCCCAAGACCATTATCACCCCTAAGAAGAATTTAACAGTGAGAGAAGATGGCTACTATGTGGACTGAATGTGAGATACTGAGCAGGAAGGTCTGACTTTCAGTTGTGATTTGCTGTGCAAGACCTCAAGCAAGACGGTCAACTTTTCCACACGTTAGTGGTTGCTTCCACGTAGAAATAGGAGTACTTCCCTCAAATGGGTGGCACTGGCCACAGAGCAGCCCTCACATAACTAATTCCATCTTAGAAAAGGACTCCATTGTATATTTTGTAGGACACATTGCCAACAAGGACAAGATGTTTTCTTTAACAAACAAACTAAAAACTTAAGACTGTATCTAACCAGATGAGGACCCAAACAAACGTGGTCTTCCACTGTCCACCCTCACCAGAGGACTCTGTGGCTGTAGCAGATGAAGGCTTCAGCAGCTCGAAAGGGTCGTCCTAACGGACACCGTCTCACAGTCATGAGTGATAAAAACTCAGCATCTGCCGCCACAGGCTCTGTCACCCCAAAGCCTCATCTTTGCAAGATCGATGGAGCACCCCTCCCAGACCAGGACTACTTTTGTCCTCTTCACTCTGCTGGACTGGTTCGTTCACCCTTTCTCCCAGCTCTTTTTCCTCTTGATGTTAAACATCACTTTGTTTGTTGTGAAATGTTTAATCTGAAAAACTTACATGTTGATTAAGTAATCATTATGTTTGATTTGCAATATTGACCGATTTATGGATGGCTTGGGCCTGTGTACCTGTGACCTTGATTCCCAAGTGAACCGGCGGTACTAAGGAGAACTGCCTCTTTAAGAACTCCACATAGCTCGTGGCTTTTGTGATTGAAATAGCATCAATAAAAGCCTAACACTGTGAGAAAGACACAAATGTGCTTGGACCTGCCTGTCTCTGACCTTGCACCACTCATGACAGTCATATTTGTAGAGGGGATATCTTTCCTTAATTATTATTTTAAAAATAGCTTTATGCCAGGCGTGGTGGCTCACGCCTGTAATCCCAGCACTTTGGGAGGCTGAGTTGGGCGGATCACCTGAGGTCGGGAGTTTGAGACCAGCCTGATCAAAATGGAGAAAACCCATCTCTACTAAAAATACAAAATTAGCCAGGCGTGGTGGCACATGCCTGTAATCCCAGTTACTCAGGAGGCTGAGGCAGGAGAATCACTTGAACCTGGGAGGCGGAGGTTGCCGGGAGCCGAGATCACGCCACTGCACTTCAGCCTGGGCAACAAGAGTGAAACTTCGTCTCAAAAAAATAAATAAAATAAAATGAAAATAGCTTTATGTGACGGCTCTCACAGTACATTTATCTACTATTTTATTTATCTGTACAACTAGGTGGTGAAGGTAAGGATTATTTTTCATGAAGGAGGCAGTCGGGGCAGAGGGGGTCCCCTGTGAGGTATGAAGACTGCAAAGTGGAGGGATGAAAGGAGGGACCCTCCCAACACTCACCCTCATGAATGCATCCTCACCTTTGGGAAGAGGGGGACGGGGAGCAGCCCACTGGGTCATCTTCTGCTGAGCCCTTAGCTAACCCTGCCAGCAAGCGTGGGCTGACGATGTCCCTCCAGCAGGGACTTCGGCTTAGAGCTCTCATTAACTGCCTCCCATGTCTGGTGTATTTGGCACACGATCAATAACACTGGATTCATCGATTTTTTTTAAGAGGGGAAATAAAATCGCAGGAAGAGCCTTCACATGTTAGGGTTAAGGTGGAACTTGGAGACGGGTAGGTCCAGGCTCTTTTTGCAATTAAGAAAACTGAGGTCCAGAGAGAAGTGACTTTGCCAAAGCAACGTGGTGCCCCAGGGCTGCTAGGGCCTCCTACATGGTCTCTCCTGCCTCTCATTTCTAATTGGTTGTCTCTGGGGTGAAATCACCAGAAAAGAAAGGCAGGGGATTTCTTCCATGTCTACTTTCCCAAATGTTGGAAAGATGTCAGTCTAATCATTTATGCCCCAAGGGCGTGAAGAAGCTCAGCCTGTCTTCACCACTTTGGTGACCTGGGTCCCTGAAATCCCACCTTGAGCCCTTCTAGCAGCCTTCCTCTTCCAAAAGTTCCAACTTCAGAAAGGCTGGAGAAGTGTGTTTAAAGCATCTCCTAAAGAACAATGTCTCTAATAAAAATAACCATCAGAAACTTCTATAAACACCTCTATGCACACAAACTAGAAAGCCTAGAAGAAAAGGATAAATTCCTGGACACATACACCCCCCCATGACGGAACCAGGAAGAATCTGATTCAGTGTGAGAACAAATTAATACACCTTCCTTACACCATATACAAAAATCAACTCAAGAGGGATTAAAGACTTAAATGTAAAACCTGAAGCCATAAAAACCCTGGAAGACAACGTAGGCAATACCATTCTGGATGCAGGAGCAAAGATTTCATAAGGAAGACACCAAAATCAATTGCGACAAAAGCAAAAATTGATAAATGAGATCTAATTAAACTTAAGGGCTTTGGCATAGTAAAAGAAACTATCAACAACGTAAATAGACAACCTACAGAATTAGAGAAAATATTTTCAAACTATGCATCTGACAAAGGTCTAATATCCAGCATCAATTAAGGACTTAAACAAATTTTCAAAAAAAAAAAAAAAAGGAAGCTAAACAACCCCATTAAAAAGTGGACAAAGGAAATAGACACTTATCAAAAGAAGGCATACATGTGGCCAAAAAGCATATGAAAAAACTCAGTATCACTGATGCTTAGAGAAATGCAAATGAAAACCACAATGAGATACAATCTCGCACCAGTAAGAATGGCTATTATTTTTTAAAAAATAAAAAAATAACAGATGCTGGCGAGGTTGTGGAGAAGGAACCACTTATACACTGCTGGTAGGAGTGTGACTTAGTTTAACCATTGTGGAAGGCAGTACAGTGATTCCTTAAAGAACTAAAAACAGACTACCATTCCACCCAGCAATCTCATTACTGGGTGTATACCCAGAGGAATATAAATCATTCTGCCATAAAGACACATGCACATGAATGTGTACTGCAGCACTATGCACAACTGCAAACACATGGAATCAACCTAAATCCCCATCAATGACAGATTGGATGAAGAAAATGTGGTACATATACACCATGGAATATTATGCAGCCATAAAGAAGAATAATATAATGTCTTTCATGGGAACATGAATGGTGCTGGAGGCCATCATCTTTACCAAACTAACACAGGAACAGAAAACCAAATACCACATGTTCTCACTTGTAAGTGGAAGCTAAATGATAAGAACTCATGGACACAAAGAAGGAAACAACAGATACTAGGACCTACTTACTTGAGGGTAGAAGGTGGGAGAAGGGAGTGGAGCAGAAAAAAATAACTATTGGGTACTAGGTACCCAATAGTTATGTAGTACCTGGGAGATGAAATAATAAACCCCCATGACTTGAATTTACCTATATAACCAATCTGTGCATGAACTCCTAAACATAAAAGTTGAAAAAAAAAGAACACTGTCTTTGACATTGAATAGACATTTCTACTTTATTTGATATTAATTTTTGCTTCTTTTGTATATGTATTTGCCATAGCCTTAACTTATAACTGTTTGGTGTCATTTTGTTTTTAGTGTGTCTTCTGTAAGCAATCTATATGATGTTCATCTTTACCCCAGTCTGAGTCTTTGACTTTTTATTGGAGGATCTCACTGATAATTATTGCCATAACTGATCTATATGTGGTCTATCTCCTCAGAACCCATAAGCCTGGTCTAATCATGAGAAAAACATCACATGAATTTCAATTGAGGGACATCTGGCAGTTATCAAACCAGTACTTCTCAAAACTGCCAAGGTCGTCAAAAACAAGGAAAGTTTACAACCATTATGGTGAACAGTTTGGAGGTTCCTCAAAAAACTAAAGAGCTACCATGTGATCCAGTAATCCCATTGCTGGGTATATACCCAAAACAAGGAAATTGGTATATCAGAGAGACATCTGCACTCCCATATTTGTCGCAGCTCTGTTCACAGTAGCCAAGATTTGGGAGCAACCTAAGTGTCTATCAACAGATGAATGGATAAATAAAATGTGGTACACATACACAATGGAGTATTGTTCAGCCACATTAATCTCTTATAAAAGTCATTTTCTTAGGGTGAATACTGCACCCTGGAGGATGGTACCTCATCCTTGAAAGCTATGGTCTCCATGCTGGTGCCTTGAAAAGAAAATGAGATTCTGTCTTTTGCAACAACCTGGATGGAACTGGAGGTCATCATGTTAAGTGAAATAAACCAGGCACAGAAAGACAATCGTTGCATGTTCTCTTATTTGTTGGATCTAAAAATCAAAACAATTGAACCTGTGGAGATAAAAGAGTAGAAGGATGGTTAGCAGAGGCTGGGAAGGGCAGTGGGGGTGGAGGGGAGGTAGGCATGATTAATGGGTACAAAAAAATCAGAATGAGTGAATAAGACCTAGTATCTGATGGCACAATAGGGTGACTATAGCTAATAATGATTTACTTGAACATTTAAAAATAACTAAAAGAGTATAATTGGATTGTCTGTAACACAAAGGATAAATGCTTGAGAGGATGGATACCCCATTCTCCAGAATGTGATTGTTATGCATTGGATGCCTGTATCAAAACATCTCATGTACTCCAAAATATATACACCTACTATGTACCCACATAAAAATAAACAATTGTTTAAAAATATAAGGAAGGTTTGAGAAACTGTCACAGACAAGAGGATCCTAAGGAGACAGGATGACTCAATGCACTGTGGTTCCTGGGTTAGATTCTGGAGCAGAAAATGGACATCCGGTTGAAACTAGGGAAAGCTGAATAAAGTATAAACTGAAAACAAAACAAAACAAAACAAAACGCCCACAAAGAAAACTCTGGGTCCAAATGTCTTCACTGGTGAATTCTACCAAACATTTAAGGAAAAATATAACATCAGTTCTACATAAAAACTTCGAAAAATAGAAGATGAAGAAATCATTCCCATATAAAAATAACTCTGAAAGAATCATAAACCTAAATGTAAGAAATTTAGAAGCTAAAACAATAAAATCCTAGAACAAAACATAAGAAAAAAATTGTAGTGACCTTGAGTTAGGAAAATATTTCTTGAATACACAAAAGTAGCAAAAACTCTAAAAGAAAAAATGAATAAATTGCATTTCATTAAAATTAAAAATGTTTACTTCATCAAATAACACTGTTAATCAAATAAGTCAAGCCACAGACTAAAAATATTTGTGAAACAAAAATCTATCAAAAGGCTTGCACACATATATGTAAAGACCTACGACAACACACATATAGGAAAGCAGTAACCCAGTAAAACATGGCAAAATATTTTAGTAGTCCCTTCCTTGATATATATGAGTGGCAAATAAGGCAATTCGCTAAAGATTTTATATATATCTACCTCTATACATATATGTCACAACATCACTGGTCATTAGGGAAATTCAAATGAAAACTATAGTTAGATCACAGTGAGTAGCCACTCTACCCAATAGAATGACTAACGTTTAAAACACTGAAAACAGCAAGTATTGGCAAGGCTATTGAGCAATTGAGAACTCTTATGCATTGTCGGTGGGAACACAAAATGGTCCAGCCGCTTTGGAAAATAGTTTGGAGTTTCTTTTAAAGTTATGCATACACTTACTATGTGAGCCAGAAATGTCACTCCTAGACATTTACCCAAGAGAGAAAGAAGTATTTGGTCAAAGACTTGTACACACCATGCATAACAGTTTTATTCATAACAGCTGAAAACTGGAAACAACTCAAATGTCCATCAAGCGGTGAATGGAGAAACAAATTGTGGTATATCCATTTAATGAAATACTGCGCAGCAGTAACAAGGAAAAGGCTACTGCTACATACAACAACATGGATGAATCTCAAAAGCACTAAGCTAAATGAAAAAGGCCAAACACATAAAACTACAGGCTATGTGGGTCTACTTTTATGACACTCTAGGAAAGGCAAAACTATAATGACAGAAAAAGCACCTCAGTGGTTGCCAGGGACCATGGGGTAAAAGGAGAGATTTTGCTGCAAAGGATCACAAGAGACTTTCTGGAAAGTAATGTAACCACTTCTGCAATCATATTGCAGAAATGTCCTGATTTCTATATGGTTGTGGGAGTGATTATATTACTTCTATGTATTTGTTAAACTCATTAAATTGGTCACTTCATAATAGTGAAGTTTATTGTATGTCAGTTTTTATCTCAATAAAGCTGACACAGACAATTGACTATCAAAAGATGCCCTCCATGGATTACTTAGATGCCAGACATATTCTTCCCTACCCTTATTATATAACAGAAATCCTACCTGTTCATGATGATCGGCGAGGTGGGAGGGCGGCGATTAGCCCTGCACCAGAAGTAATGGTGAGCAGGACCTCACATACATACTTCTGCCCCTTGGTTCTTGGATGCAGGCATGGATTCTACCTAATGGGGACATGGTATCTTATAAAAGTCATTGTCTTAGGGTGAATACTTTATCCTGCAGGATGCCACGTCATCCTTGAAAGCTATGGTTCTATGTTGGTGTCTTCAAAAGGCTATTCCATCACTCCGCCAGGGCGTCAGCTTCTTGGTGGATCCCTACAAAATAGGGCCAGTGGATTTCATGGCCACATGCCCACTGCCACACCTCCTTTGCTCTCGAGTGTGTGCCTTAGTCCCATGCTAGACAATGTGGGGTCTCATGTCATCATATCAAGTATTGCAAGCCCTCAGTGCTGGCTGAGGCTCGGTGGGCAGAAGAACTGATACACGCATCAATTACAGTCAAGATGAATTGCTGACCTTCTTGAGGTTGAACAAGGTCAATGTAATCAGCTTGTCACCAAGGGGTACAACCAAAAGCATTCAACTATAATTTCAGGCTGGGTCCTGTCCAAAGAACAAGATCCTGGTCAGCAGAGACATGAGACCAACCCTGGTCCACGGTGGGACAGTCACATCATCTCAGGCAAAGCACTCCTCTCATCTCTACCTTCAACCTCACCACTGGCAAACTGAGGAGGTTGGACTATATGAAGTTATGAATATATGCTATTATTTTTAAATGCAGAAATAAGTCATAAATTCATGTTCATTTAACACCTTCAGCTATTGCAGAAATACGTAAATTGTTACATTTTCTCAGCAGAGGTAACCATAGTTATTAATCTAGAGTGCCCCTTCCAGACCTTTTCCCACCATAGACCTGCTCAGATTTTCATTCCTTCCTTAAGCCTTCCCAAATCCCAGATTCATGCACAGGATCCATCTTTTTCTTCTGTTTTTGCCCCTGGGGAGACTTTATATGGGAACTGATAGGGTGTGGCTGTATCCCCACACAAATCTCACTTTGAATTGTCATTCATGGGAACTACATAATCCCCACACATCATGGGAGGGACCGGGTAGGAGATAATTGAATCATGGGGGCAGTTTCCCCTCCAGCCAGTCTCGTCACAGGGAGTAAATTCTCATGAGATCTGATGGTTTTATAAGGGGACTCCTGCTTTGCTCGGCTCTCATTCTCTCTCCTGCCGTCCTGTGAAGAGGTGCCTTCTGCCATGATTGTAAGTTTCCTGAAGCTTCCCCAGCCATGTGGAACTGTGAGTCAATTAAACCTCTTTTCTTTATAAATTACCCAGACTTGGGTATGTCTTTATTAGCTGAAACCTCTGAAGAGTCACTTACGGAAGCAGCTAATCCAGTAGCCAGCTGACAGAGAGGGCAAGTATCCCTGGGATGCTTCAGCTGGTTGGAAAAGAGAGTCGGAATGTATATCTTTTTTAAAATTCAAAGACAGGGTCTCACTCTGTCACCCAGGCCAGAGTGCAGTAGTGCACTCATAGCTCACTACAGCCTTGGTCTGCTGGGCTCAAGTGATCCTCCCACCTCAGCCTCCTGAGTAGTTGGGACCACAAGCATGCACCACTATGCCTGGCTAACTTCTGTATTTTTTGTGGAGATGGGGTCTTTCTGTGTTGCCCAGGCCAGTCTTGAACTCCTGGGCTCAAGCGACCCTCCTGCCTTGGCCTCCCAAAGTATTGGGGTTATAGGTGTGAGCCACTGCACTCGACCAGGAATGTATATTTTAAAGGACAAATTTTGAATGTGTTTGGTCAGTTTTTTATTGAAGCATAACATGCACATGGTATAGTGCACAAATCTCAAGTGTACACCTTGAAGAATTTTTACACACCTGCATGCACACACAGCACTTATGCAACCACCACCCAGACCAAGAACATTTCCAACACTCTGAAAATTCCCTATTCCCCTTCCCAAACAGTACCTCCCCAACCCTGCCCTAAGGTAATTACTCTTCTGATCTGTAGCATCATCTATTAGTTTTGCCTGTTCTTGAACTTCATCTAAATAGAATCATACAACAGGGGACATTTTATTTCTACCGTCTTTTGCTCATCATGGAATCTGTGAGATTCCTCCAAGCTGGAGCATGTAGCAGCAGCTTGTTCTTTTTTGCTGCAGAGTAGTATTTCATTGTTAGACTATGTCATAACGTGCCTAACCTTTCTTTCTTTCTTTCTTTCTTTCTTTTTTTGAGACAGAATCTTGCTCCATTGCCAGGTGCCAGGCTGCAGTGCAATGGCACGATCTTGGCTCACTGCAACCTCCGGCTCCCAGGTTCAAGCAATTCTCCTGCCTTAGTCTCCCGAGTAGCTGGGACTACAGGTGCACACCACCACACCCAGCTAATTTTTGTATTTTTAGTAGAGACGGGGTTTCACCGTGTTGGCCAGGATGGTCTCGATCTCTTGACCTTGTGATCTGCCCACCTCAGCTTCCCAAAGTGCCGGGATTACAGGAGTAAACCACCGCGTCCGGCCATCCTTTCTTACTACTAATGGACATTTGGCATACTTCCAGTTTAGGAGTATTATGAGTGAAGATCCCGATGATTCTCGTACATGTTTTTGGTGGGGAGATGTTCTCATTTCTCTTGTGGTTACACCTAGCAGTGGAGCCGCTGGCTCATTATTTGCTTGTTAAGGGAACAGAAGGATTTGCAGGGATTTGTCCTGGCCATGAATGATGTGACAGAAGGAGCTGTGGACTGTGGGATGGCGAGAATCACACGCACCTGACAACATCATCCCTCTCTGGAAGAGGCAGCAGCCAGAGGCTGACCTGAAGAGCCTCAAGACTGTAAAAAGGTTACCTTGCTTCATCTCCATACCCTGGAGCAAGGCTGGGCAGCTTGTTTCAGGGCAGGCATTTCAGCAACCTCCCCGGCTGTTTACCTGTGCCTCTTAATTGGGCCCCACAGGTCAATGAGTGACTGGGGGAATGAGCTCACATCCGTGTGGCTGCAGAGAGGCTCACCAGCTCAGACCAGGGTCCCATGTCCATGCCTGCCTAGAGGAGGACTTTGAGTTTGCCAGAATCAGTCCTGATTAGTGAGAAGCCAAGGAACAAACCAACAAGCCCCTGTCACAGCAGGACAGTGCCCCCGTGGAGCTCAGCCTGTGGCACCATCAGGGCCAGCAAATCAGTGTCCTAAGGCAGAGGGGCAGTAATCCCCAAGCAAACAGAATGAGATAGCCTCAAATGCTCAGCACTCAGTGTGCACATTCTGAGTGCAGTCTGGAATGCTGGAGACCAGCAGCTGCGTATGACTCACAGCAACCCTTCCTACAACCAGACACGTCGTAACATCATTGGAAGCAGACTGTAAACAGTTTAAGAGACCGTTTCACTTGCATCATCAGCCTGGGGACACCCAGCCCAGCTTCGGGCCTCTGGCACAGCCCCTTGTGCTCATATAAAAGGAATGAGCTGAAGCGGAACGCTCAGGCCACAGAGTCATAAAAACCTGGGCCACAGAACGCTCAAGCCCCAGTCTCATCTGCAATGAGTGCTGGGTAAATCACTTTCCCTCCAGACCGCAGCGTGCTCTTCAGCACAGTGGGGTTGACACTGCCTGATGGGGTGTCAGCCCCACTGTGGAGCAATCCTCCTGCTTCAGACTCCTGAATAGCTAGGACTATAGGCATCTACCATGCCCAGCTATTTTTTTTTTCTAGAAATTGGTAGGGGGGAGTCTCACTTTGTTTCCCAGTCTTGTCTTGAACCCTGGGCTCAAGCGATCCTCCTGCCTTGGCCTCCCAAAATGTTGGGATAACAAGTGTGAGCCACTGTGCCTGGCCAGGTTTTTGTTTTTTAAAGAAAGAACATGGGTTAGAGGTTTATTTAACTCATTAATGAGGGATTCAGCAGGTATAAAGATGGCTCTAGGGATAATTTGAGGAAGAGAGTGTAGAGGTTAAAAAATAATGTTAGAATAAAATTGGTAGGTCAGATACAAAACGGGATTGTCCTCTAGGACACAAATCCTTTGAAATGATATTTTCTACCTGAGAGAAATTATTTGCATCTGCATGACAAAAATCTACAAGTTAACACGGAGTTTCACAGACCCAGAGCCTTCAATTAGCAGTCAACAGAAAGTCACATAGAGGTGCAAACCCCTAGATCAAGTTGGCTAACCATAGCCCACAGCCCACATCTGGCCCTTTATTTGTTTCTGTTAATAAAGCTTTATTGAAACTCAGCCATGCTCGTTTGTGTATTTATTGTCTATGGCTGCTTGCATGCTACACCAGCAGTTGAGTAGTTGTGTAGTTGCAACAGAGGATGGGTAGCATGAAGTGGCTCACAAACCAGAGTCAAGTCTGGTTGGAGCAGTATATACACACAGGAGCACTGGGACATAACCCTAGAAAGGTGGCCTGAAGCCTGACAGGTGGTGGCAATCTGAAAGGACTAGTGATGGTGGGCAGGTGGCGGTCGGAGTCCTCTGTTACATCTGTGTGCTCTTCGTGGACAATGATGAGCTGGTCCCCAGCTGTTCCTTCCCACTCCTCAGTCATTGAGTCTTGTTTCTGCCACCTCAAAGTCACTAGCACCCTTGTGTTCAACCTGCCCCAGCACGATCTCTAAAACACAGCTCAGATCCCACAGCACCCTCCAATGCCCTTTCACTTCCTCATTGCTCAGAAATAAAGTATCAATTCCCTGGAAGGTCTGGCTCCAGTGGGCCACTTCTGTCCCCTCTGTCTCATGGCCACTGGATACATTTCCTGAGCACATACAGTTTGGCCTTCCTGCCTTCAAAGTCCAGCTCCAGGGTGCCTCACCCACACACCACCTAACCAGAAGTCTTCCCACTCTTCTCCCAGTTCCCAACAGCCAGCTAAACTTTTCTGTTGTGGTGTCCGCCATGCCTGGTACAGGGAAAGAAGCATGAAATGGAAATCTGGGCCGGGCGCAGTGGCTCATGCCTGTAATCCCAGCACTTTGGGAAGCCGAGGCGGGCAGATCACCTGAAGTCAGAAGTTTGAGACCATCCTGGCCAACGTGGTAAAACTCCATCTCTACTAAAAATACAAAAATTAGCCGGGCATGGCAGTGTGCTTCTGTAATTCCAGCTGCTTGGGAGGCTGAGGCAGGAGAATCACTTGAACCCAGGAGGCGAAGGTTGCAAGGAGCTGGGATCATGCCACTGTACTCCAGCCTGAGCAACAAGAGTGAGATTTTGGGGAAAAAAAAAAAAAGAGAGAGAGAGAGAGAAAGAAAGAAGAAGAAAGACAGGAAGGGAAAGGAGAAAAGAAAAGGGAAAGAAAAGAAAAAAGAACTGGAAATCTGAAGACCTGAGGCTCATCAGGCCCTCCTACCAGCAGGTTTTTTGTCTTGGACAGATCTCTTGTTTCTCTGTGTTTACAAAAAGGAAATCAGGCTAGGTCATCTGGAAATTTCCATGGATAGATAAGACTCCATAATCCTCAGCTATTTTTCCCTTTTGTTTCTCCTGTAGACCTGATGTCCTTTAGGGCACAGCTGACTTTCTTCTTGGACCCTGACCCCCAACCACCCAGTATAGGGCTTTCCATGTGGTGAGGGCTTAGGATAGAATTCTTGGACAAGTGGAGGAATTTCAGTGTGTTCTCTCCAATAGGCTGCTGTCTGTGGGGGGCTTTGGGGTCCCACGATATTTTCTGTGACTTGCCGATGACATGCCCTCTGTCTAGAACGCCGCCTTCTTTCCCCAGTCTTTTAGCTGGCGATCTTGTCCTTATCCTCAAACAGCCAATCTGATTGTCATCTCAGGCCTCCGCCCTCCTCTGCAGTGCCTGCCCCAGCTTCTGTAGCTCGATGGTTCTGGCTCATTCTACCAGGATCGTATCTTATTTGAGGACTGTGAACACCCAAGGGCACAGGCGTCTCTGGCTTATGACTGGCCCTGCAATGCATTTGCATCTGCTTGCAGACAGGGGGAGAGGAGGCATAGGTGGCACTGAACCTAGGACAGCATGTACCCCTGGGATGTTCAGAACACTTTGCAGCCATTTTGGCTGTTCAGGGGTCTCAGGATCTAGCATCACAGAGCCCAGGTCCTGTGCCCTCAGCAGTGGAGTGACATTAACCCCGACTTCCCTGTGCCTTCTCTCCTTGTCTTCCTAACCACAGCTGAGAGGTGGCACTTTGTTCTCCTGGCAGAAGCCATTGCCCTCTGGGAGCCCCATCTCAGCCGTAGCCCTGGGGTTTCCAGATGAGTGTGGGAACTGCATTCCACTGCTCCTTCCGGTCCTTGGCCCTTGGCCCTTGGCCCTTGGCTGGGGTGGGTAACCAGGCCAGGGGCTGAGGGAGGGCTGGCCAGCCCCTGCAGCTCTGCAGACTGAGCTCGGGAGGATGCAGATGTGGGAGGTGATTGACATGCTGGAGAGCCTCTGTGGCCTAGCATGGCTTCCGCCTTCTCTCAGGGAGGGGAGGCCAGGACTGTAGTCTGAATGACCATGCTGTCCAAGCAGACATCAGAAAACAGACGATGAGGGCGCTGGGCTTCAGAAACTGGGGGACAGGGACCTGGGCAGTGAGGCACACACTGGAGGCTGCAGAAAGTAGAAGCTGGGAGGGAGGCTGGGGGACGATGGCAATGGAAGCCTGCACATCCCCACACCTGCCTGGGCATCAGAACCACCTGGAGACCTTCATTTTGTTTTGTTTATCAAACGTCTTCTTCTTCTTCTTCTTATCTTTTGATACAGAGTCTCACTCTGTCACCCAGGCTGGAGTACAGTGGCACGATCTCCGCTTACTGCAACCTCTGCCATCCGGGTTCAAGCGATTCTCCTGCCTCAGCTTCCCAAGTAGCTGGGATTCCAGGCACCTGCCACCATGCCCAGCTAATTTTTGTATTTTTAGTAGAGACTGGGTTTTGCTATCTTGGCCAGGCTGGTCTTGAACTCCTGACCTCGTGATCCACCTGCCTTGGACTCCCAAAATGCTGGGATTACAGGCTTGAGCCACCACGCCCAGCCTCTTCTTATTTTTTTAAAGAGGATTCTCGATATGTTGTCCACGTTGGGACTTGACCTCCGGGCTCAAGCAATGCTCCTGCCTCAGCCTCCTGAGAAGCGGGCCCTACGGGCATGTGAGATGGTGTATTTTCTTATTTGTAATTCATTCCTGCTGCCTGTTCTGTAGAGCCATAAATGAAATACAGATGGATAGTCATATCTCAAAAACAAACAAACAAACAAACAAAAACAAAATCCAAAGGCTAGGGAATGAACAAGCAGCTTATCCCTCTGCTTGAGGTCCGGGTGAGTTCTGTGTGTGCTTTGTATGGTAAGGCAAGGAGCCGTGATGGAGGAGCGTGGGAGAAGAGCCCTGACCTTGGCAATTCAAGATGGCCCCGTCACACAACCTGCGGTGTGCAGTTGGGGCGTGGCAGTGGAAGCTGTGAGACCAGTCTACCACATGAGATGGAACTTGGCATAGACACACATGTCCCCATTGGTGATGGCCAAAGGCGGGGCTGAGGAGAACATGCGGAGCCAAACCCATGTCGAAACGTGTGGGTAGTGGAGAAGCGAAGCCTTTGTCGGTTTAGACCACGGACTTCCTGTGTTCTTGAATCAGCATCTCTAGAAGGAAGGTCCATGGTTCCCAGGGTAGCCAGCCTGGCGTGGGTGCAAGGACAAATGCTGGCATCCACAGGTGTAGACAAGGAACCCTGCTAGAGAATATATAAGAGCTAAGCCGCAGACACAGGTCTACCAAGTATTTGCAGTGTGATCTGGGGTTACTTCATAGTTCTCTTCCTCTGTATTCCTTTATCTGATCCAGGGAGAGATAATACCTCCCATAAAGCTTTGATGTGGAGATAATTAGCATAGGTGGAGGTGCTTTGTGACCAAGCCTGGCCAACTGCCTCTGGACTGTAGGCTCAGGGACTATTGACCCCTCCACCTATGCTAATCATTAAGCCTCAGGAGGAGAGATGTGTATGTTTGTGACTGGGGGGGGTGAGGTGGGTGGGAGTGGAGTGGTGGCCCAGGCCCAAATGCAGCACCCTCTCAGAGGACACCAGCAAAGCTCACCTGATTTGGGTCCGCTCGATCACCGGTCACATGTCTGATTCTCTACCTCAGCGGTCCTGCCCAGAAAAGAGGTGGGGTGCGAGTGCCCAGGCCGTGGGCATGACCTTCCTGCAGGTGTGGGATGTCCACACACTTCCTGGGGCCCCCAGCCTTGCACACAGAGGCGGACGGCTCAGTGCTGGCTGCCCTGACACTCTAGCCTGGAGAATTCCATAGGTGAAGAGGGCCTTGGGTATCTCATTACTCAGATAAAGACGTAGAGGGACACGGAAGAAAGGAGCTTGCTAAAGATCACATGACAAATTAGTGTCAGGGTCTGCGGCTGCTGGAAACCTTCCCCTCACTGAACTTAAGTCCAGACTGGGGAGAGCACAAGTTCAGGCTGCAGAGAGGACAGACATTCTTTCCTGGAGGCCAAGGGCCCTCCAGCAGAGCAGAGATGGGAGCTCTATCTGGGGGCTTTGTAGCTTTCACCAGTGACCCCACAACCTCTCATCTCTGACCCTGTAGCACCATGAAGCAAACAAATTCAGTGAAAGTGCAGATAGACAAACAGCGGGGCGGGTCCAGCTTCTTCCAGCCTGGCACTTTCTGTGCCAGGTAAAGGCCAGGATCTACCCAGCGGATCCTAGTGAACCCCAGGCTAGCTCAGGTCAATGGTTGTGTCTGTTTCAGTCATGTCATTTTGCTGCCTCTGCCTTGTCCTCCTGAACTCCAACAAAAGTTGGAGAATCCACGTGCTTCCAGCTTCAGCTGGGCAGCGGGCACCACAGGAAACAGTCCAGATCTCTGCAGAGGCCCTGGGGCCTCTCTCCAGAGTGAAGACCCCTGGCCTTGTTGAGACCCTTGGTGGACGCCTCGGCGGCAGAATCACCTCAGCTGGGGGTCAGAGGCAGGCGGCGCCAACCCGGGAGCCCCGGACGCTGGCTCAGAAAGAGCCCTTCAGGAAGCATCTGTGCCCAGGGACTTTGGCATCTGTCTCTCCAAGGCCAGGCCAGCCTTGTTCATTTAGGCAACTCCCAGGACTGAGGCTAGGCATTCCTCTGCCTCTCCATCACTCTAGCATTAATGTAAAATGCTCTTTGGGAGAAGAGCATGTTTCCCTTTGGAGGGTCCCCAGGAGGCATCTGAGAACTGGCAACAGAAGAAAGACCCTGAGCCTGGGATCCAGGGACTTGGGTCCTAACCCTTGCTGGATGACCTTGAAGTAAGTAGACCTTGGGACTCATCCCGTAAAATGAGGGGGAAGGCAGCTGGCCTGGCTGACCTACAGGTGGTCATGAAACTCAGATGAGAGGTCAGTGGAAGTGTTTCACAAAGGATAAAGCACTGACCCGGCACAGTGGCTCTTGGCTGTAATCTGAGCACTTTGGGAGCCTGAGACAGGACGATCCCTTGAGCCCAGGAGTTTGAGACCAGACTGGGCAACACACTGAGACCCCAACTCTACAAAAAAAAAAAAATTATAAAATTAGCTGGGCATGGTGGTGCACATCTGTAGTCCCAGCTACTCAAGAGGCTGAAGTGGGAGGATCACTTGAGCCCAGGAGTTCAAGATTGTAGTGAGCTATGATTGCGCCACTACACTCCAGCCTAGACGACAGAGCGAGACCCTGTCTCAAAACAAAAACAAAAAACTCACGAAGTGCAAAGCACCATTCAAATAGCAGGAAGCCATTGCTCTCACTTCTGCATTCTGCCCACCCCCACACCCCCACCCTGGCACTTCTGCTAGCCTCCTCTGGCCTTAGCCCCTGCTGACACTCTACACAGAGCACCAGGTAAAACTGTGAATAAGGAAAACAGTGTTCCACAGACGGCATACAGACTCTCCAAGCGAATATGTCAAAATGAACTCGTACCTTTCTCCCTCTGCTCTCTGCCCTCTAGTCGTCTCCATCTGGGGAATGGCATCTGCATCCAGCAGCTGCACAGTCAGCAACCTGGACAGCCAGTCCAGCAGACTGAGAGGCCAGGGTCTGCTTTGCCTTCTGTAGAGCCAGCAAGAAGTGAACTGAGCAGAGAGTCACTGATTTTCAGAGGTCTCCAAAGGCTGAAGAGTTTGCAGGGAAGGACCCCAGTGATGGAGTCTCCATCGCTGTGGTGCTTAGAGAGGAATAGGGGCAGCCAAAGGGGAGAGGTGGGGAAGGGGAGAGGCTCATTTGAGGAGAGAAGAGGAGAGTTAGGGAGAAAGGAGGGCCCTGCACTCTGAGGTCTAGGTGGGAAGGCATAAAGGAACCGGGCGAGCAGACGGGAGGTTCCGCCCCACCACCACATCCACTGGGGAACAATGATCTGCATCCTGCAGCGAAGAACTGCATAAACCTTCAGCATTCTGCGTGAGGAGGTGAGTGGCCGGTGTTTGGAACTGGTGGAGGAATGTGTACTTCCTCTTCTCAGGTGTGCTGATCGCCTTTGAGGACTCCCAAGCATCAAGGACCGTTTGCAACAAAAGGCAACTCAACTGAAAACATAGTAAAACCAGTGATGCTGTTGTTCCCTTCCTGGGGGTGCAGAGCGTTGTCCTCCGTAAACTGTGGATCTGAAAAGAAAGGCACCGCCGCATATGATGCCCCTTAACATGGCCCCCCCACCCCCAGCGCCACATAATCTGGCTCCTGCCGCCTCTCCAGTTCATCCAGCGTGTGCTGTGGCTCCCAGCCTAGCTTCCCTCCAACTCCCAGAACTGCCCAGCTCTCTCCCCTCCAGCCATAGCAGCCCCTCCCTAGTAAGCCCCTCTCTCCCACTGCAAGGTCCTTAGTCACCTGTGGGTCTCAGCTGAATAGGCTTTTCTTATCAACCGGGAATACAACGTCCCCTCCAGCTCCCCATTATTCTCTGCCAAAGCATTCCTGGTTTTTCCCTTAAAATATCAATCACAATAAGTATTAATTTATTTTTATTTACTCTTGAGGTGAAATTTACCTAACATGCAATTAATCATTTTAAGTATATAATTCAGTGTCACTTAGTACATTTATAATGCTGTGCAACGATCACTTCTATCTATTTCCAAAACATTTCATCATCTCATAGGGAAACTCCATACCCTTAAGCAATCACTCCCCAGTGTCTACTTC
>CAUYQU010002942.1:0-22628 GCA_963574635.1 Cheracebus regulus
CAAAAGCAATGGCAAGAAAAGCCAAAAATGACATATGGGATCTAATTAAACTAAAGAGCTTCTGTACAGCAAAAGAAACTAGCATCAAACTGAACAGGCAACCTACAGAATGGGAGAAAATTTTTGCAATCTATCCATCTGACAAAGGGCTAATATTCAGAATCTACAAGGAACTTAAACAAATTTACAAGAAAAAAAAGAACCCCATCAAAAAGTGGGTGAAGGATATTAACAGACACTTCTCAAAAAAAGACATTTATGCAGCCAACAAACATACTGAGATACCATCTCACGCCAGTTAGAATGGCAATCATTAAAATGTCAGAAAACAACAGCTGCTGGAGAGGATGTGGATAAACAGGAATCCTTTTACACTGTTGGTGAGAGTGTAAATTAGTTCAGTCACTGTGGAAGACAGTGTGGCAATTCCTTAAGGATCTAGAACCAGAAATACCCATTTGACCCAACAATCCCTATGCTGGGTATATTCCCAAAGGATTATAAATCATTCTACTATAAAGACACATGTCCATGTATATATATTGCAGCACTGTTCACAAAAGCAAAGACTTCGAACCAACCCAAATGCCCATCAGTGATAGACTGGATAAAGAAAATGTGGCACATACACACCATGGAATACTATGCAGCCATACAAAGGTATGGGTTCATGTTCTTTGCAAGGACATGCATAAAGCTGGAAACCACCATTCTTAGCAAACTAACTGAAGAACAGAAAATCAAACACCACATGTTCTCACTCATAAGTGGAAGTTGAACAATGAGCACACATGGACACAGGGAGGAGAACATCACACACTGGGGCCTGTTGGGGGATGGGTGTCTAGGAAAGGGATAGCATTAGAAGTACCTATGTAGAAGACAGGTTGATGGACACAGCAAACCACCATGGCATGTATATACCTATGTAACAAACCTGCAAGTTCTGCACATATACCCCAGAACTTAAAGAATAATTTAAAAAAGAAAAAAATTAACTCAAAATGGATTAAAGACAGAAATGTAGAGAGAGAGCCCTGGAAGAACAAAGTATCACGGACCCAATCTATAAAACTTCCAGAGGAAAAACTTCATGACATTGGGATGGGCTCGTGGTTTTAAGTATGACACCTAAAACACATGCAACAAAAGCAAAAATAGACCAATGGGACATCAAACTTAAAAACCTTTGTGTATCAAAGGACACAATCAACAAAACGAAAAGGTAACCTACAGAATGGGAGAAAATATTTGCAAAACATGAAAGAGTTAATCCTCAAATACATTTAAAAAATCTAACAATTCAAAAAAAAAAAATCAGATAACCCAACTTAAAAATGGGAAAAGGATTTTAATAGACATTTCTCCAAAGATAATATACAAATACCCAAAAAGCATATGAAAAGATACTCAACATTACTAATCATTTGATAAAATACAAATCAAAACCACAATGAAATACTGCTTCATAGCTTGACAGTATAATGACTACTACCACAAAACAAACAAACAAACAACAACAAATCAGAAAAGAACTAGTGTTAGCAAGAATCTGGAGAAATTAGAATCCTTGTGCACTGTTGGTGTTTGTAAAATGGTGCAACCACCATGAAAATCAGTGTGGTGTTTCCTCAAAAAACTGAAAATAAGAACTACCATATGATCTAGCTATCTAAATTCAGGTTATACATCCAAAAGAATTGACAGCAGGGTCTTGAAGAGATTTGTGCACACTCATCTTCATAGCAGTACTATTCACAAAAGCTATGAGGTGGAAGCAACCCAGATATCCACTGATGGATGAATGGAGAAAGAAAATGTAGCTACTCATACATTGGAGTATTATTCAGCATGAAGAAAAAAAGAAGGAAATCTTGTCACATGCTACAACATGGATGAACCCTGAGGACATTATGCTAAGTGAAATCAGTTCAGTTACAAGAAGATACATACTGTATGATTCCACTTAAATGGGGTATCTTGTCAAGTTCATAGAAACAGAAATGAGAATGGTGATTATCAGGGGTTGAGGGAGGAGGAAAAAGGGGCATTATTGTTTAAGGGATATAGTTTCATTTTTACAAAATGAAAACTTTCTGAATAATGTGAATATACTTAACACTACTGAACTGTACACTTAAAGATGGACAATTTTATGTTTTGTATCACAATAAAAAAATTTTAAGTTTTTACTGAAAAAAAAAAACACAAAACACTGATCGGGAAGGGCAAAATGACAGGTTAAATTTATTTATTTAAAAAGCAGGTACCTGTGACAGACACTGTGCTAAGTATTTCATATGTGTTAACTTATTGAGTTCTCATAATAAACCTACAAGTTAGGTATTTTTATCTTCATTTGATAGCTAAATAAAAACTGGCACAGACAGGTGAAGTAACTTTCCAATGTCACGCAGCTGGGAAAGTCAAAATTTAACACCCAGAAAAATGGAGCATTCTGTGCTTTCCACTACTATGCTGTACATTAGAGAAGTGACAATCACATTGGGTTGTAAGAAGGCCAGATGGAATGGGATCCAAAGAAAAGGCCCAGGTTCTCATTCTTTCTCAGTTCACAGCACTGTTTGTGTCTCTGTAATTGTTTACAGTGCCCCTAGGCCAAAAGAAATATCAACAGCTCCATTTATTAAATAGATTAAAACAACTTAATAAGTATTTATGTCCTAATAATTTAATAGCCACTTAGAAATATAATACACAGAGATTGAAAGAAAACAATTTTTATTTAATTCCTAAATAACTACAATTACTTACTAGTAAGTTGTGTGCACTAACAGAAGTCAGGCACCACAACACTTCTCAGATTTTGAAATCAAATTGGACATCCTCACCCTGATTCTTGTTCTATGCTAATTATTGTGTAGTAGTTGCTTTTTATTACAGCAAGCCCTGAAAATCCAGCTTCAAATAGCTATGACAACCGGAAAAGGAATGTAGCATAAACTAATACTAAAACTTAGAACTATATGGAGCTAACAGTTTGTATCTTTGACAGAAGTCTCTGTGTTTTCCTTGAGACTTTAAAAATATCTTGCCGCATGCCTGTAAATTCACTGTAGTACCCAGGGTGCCTCTGTGCATAGTTTGGGAACTTTAGTTCTAGGTGGAAGACTTGACTTCGGATAAAACAAGGGACTGTTCTACCATGACAGAAGGATGAACACAAAAATAAGACAATTTATGTGCTTAGTGGGGCCTCATAATTCAACCTAGGATTCTACTAAGACCAATGGGACTACCAAAGGACAGGTATTTCTTCACTGTGGAGAGCCACTGTGAACATTTTATATACAATACTATTTTATGAGTAGTCACAACTGCTTTTCATTTCACAGTCACTTGTTAAGTAGTTTATCTGCTAAGTTAATATTTTTATTTAAAAAAACACTATTAAAAAAAAGAGGCATGTAAATCACAATTTGGCAAAAGTACTTAATGTGTTTGCTCTATTAGTTACACTGACATATATATAACATAATATTCTCAAATATCATGCTGGGTTTTCACACTTAACCTTAGATGCTTAGTTTATACATACATTTATATCACATTCCAACTTGTGCATTTAATACAAAGTTATAAATCTAAAATAAATCACTTTTTAAGTTTCTGTAAAACTAATAAAATCTGACTGAAAAATCAGTATTGGTATTAAAATATAATGTATTAAAATTCTTCTCATTAGCTAACTATGGAAGTACAACTTTACCCTCCCTTTAAAAACTAGATAAATATTTGGTATGTGTTTATAAAAGACGTGAAAATAAACAACAGAGGAGTCTGATTATTCAGATTATAAACTCATGTAGCTTGACACATACCTACTATTAACTGTAACTGAATAAATATGAGAGAAATTCATAGTCCTGAACTGGCTTCCTTTATAGCAAAATACCTGGAAGTTTCCGAAACATTATTAGTCATGAATGCCAACAGTGGAGCCAGGAAATTAAGAGTTTATTTAAATAAATGTTTTTAAATGAAAATTAATAAAAGCAAAAAAGGAATCATTTATGAAGAAAACAAGAAGGAAATTTTGATTGATGACACAAAGATATATTATTAAAAAGAAGACCAAGTATTTCTTTGTGTCCTAACCATGTTACAAAGTCGGGTAAATATTTTACTGTATTTTTAAGCATACTGTATCAGTCAATTATAGCTCATCGAATTCTGGATTGAAGCAGCTAAGATACAATGTAAATTTTCTGTGTCTCTTGGAAAGAAGTTTTTGCCCAAGGCCTCGCAGTGGCTTATTGTAATTCCAGCACTTTGGGAAGCCAAAGCGAGCAGATCACCTGAGATCAGGAGTTCGAGACCAGCCTGGCCAATATAGTAAAACACAATCTCTACTAAAAATACACAAATTAGCTGGGCGTGGTGGCACACACTTGTAATCCCAGCTGCTTGGGAGGCTGAGGTAGGAGAATCTCTTGGAAGTGGAGGTTGCAATGAGCCAAGATTGCACTCCAGCCTAGGCGACAAAGGGAAACTCCGCCTCCAAAAAAAAAAAAAGGCCGGGTGTAGTGGATCACTAGGTCACAAGTTCAATACCAGCATGGCCAACATGATGAAACTCCATCTAACACAAAAACACACACATGCATATAGTCATTGCAGCACTATTCACAATAGCAAAGACAAAGAATCAACATAGATGCCCATCAGTGTTAGACTGCATAAAGAAAATACTGCACATATACACCATAGAATATTATGCAGCCATAAAAAAGAATGAGATCATGTTTTTTCTAGGAACATGGATGGCGCTGGAGGCCATTATCCTTAGCAAACTAATGCAGGAACAGAAAACCAAATATTATGTGTTCTCACTTGTAAGTGGGTGCTAAATGATGAGAACACATGGACACAAAGAGGGGAACAACAGACACTGGGGCCTACCTGAGGATGGAGTGTGGGAGCTCGGAGAGGAGCAAAAGAAATTCACTAGTGGGTACTAGGCTTAGTACCAGGATGACAAAATAATCTGTACAACAAACCCCCATGACACAAGTCCACCTATATAACCAACCTGCACATGTAGTCTTGAACCTAAAATAAAAGTTTTTTAAAAATTACTTTCCAATTAGGCTTCTACCATCACCTTCCATTGAAACTGCTTTTATCCAGATCATGAACGACTTCCATGCTCCTCCCTGCAGTGGTCAATTGCCAGCATCTTGTTACAGGTATCTTGGTATACCAGTAACACTCTACTTTATTTTTGAAACCTGGTTTCCAGGACATCACCCTCCCTTCATTGTGCTCTACTTCTCTAGCTACTCCACTCTGTCTCCTTTCTTCATCTCCCCTTTCTCCATCTCTCCAATCTTAAAATGTTGGTGGACTCCAGGAAGCTCTTCAGCCTCCTCTATTTCTCTGTCTATACTCACTCCTTTGATGATCTCCACCACTCTCTTGACTTTTAATGCCACTTGTGTGGCTGCCTCTCAAATTTATAAATCTGGTCCAAATCTTTCCCTGAATTACAAATTCCAATAATCAACAATTGATTGTACTTCTCCAATTGGCTATCTAATGGGCATTTCAAACACAGCATGTCCAAAATTGAACTTCCAATATTTCCATCAAAAATATCTCTCCTCAATCTTCCCCACACCAGTAAATGACAATTCCATTCTTACAGTTCCTCAGAAATTTCCTCTATAGCCTACATTTGACTCATCAGCAAATTCTGATGCCTCAACACTCAAAATATACCCAGAACCTGGCCATTTTTCACCACTCCACTGCTATCATCCAATCAAAGCCATCATCACACCTTACCCTGGACTATGGCAACACCCTTCCATCTTCCTGCTTTCTCATTCTCTTCAATCTATTCCCATCAATAGCTACAGTGATCCAAGCAAAATATAAATTGAATCGTATTTCTACACTCAAAATTCTTCAACAGCTTCTCTTCTCATTTAGAGTAACAGCCAAGTGTTCTGGAAGGCCTAGATGCCCCTATATAACTAGGGTCACATTTCCTTTCTGACTTCAATTCCTACTACTCTTCTTGTTCATTTCACCCCAGTCATATCAACTCCCTGCTATTCTTCAAATATGCCAGTTATACTCCCATCTCAGGGCCTTTGTATCTGCTGTTCCCTCTACCTGCAATGCTCTTCCCCAAATATCTTCCATGGCTTACTCCTTCACTTCCTTCATATCTTAATCGCAATCTGGGGACACTTCATTAAGGTCTTTCCTGGCCACCAAATATGAGGCCCATCGTGCCCTACCAACCCCCATCACACTTTCTTTCTTGATTCTTTTTCTCTAGTAGTTTCACTCTCTTACATACTATATATATTCCTTATTAATCTCGACTCTCTCCTCTTTTAGAACATAAGCCACATGAGAACATGGATATTGTTCACCTTTGTCCTTTTTGTTCACTGCTATCCCCAGCACCTAAAATACTATCTGGCATATTGTTGGTACTAAATAAACATGCATTGAGTGAATGAATGGTCACAAGCTTCCCCTGCCCTTTCTGGATCATATCTCAGATTCAGACTTTTAAAAGAAGGCTTAGAGCAGAAACTGAGAAGTTATAACCCAATTCAGCCTGGTCCCCTTTCATAAACTTTCTTGGAAGTCCCACCAGTGACTTCTGCTTAGCAAACCAAGAAGTGCATCATATGGCCAACTCCAGCTTGAAGGGGAATAGGAAAGCTAAGAATTTTTAATTGGTTTTATTGCCACTCTGAACATCAAGGACAGTTCATAAGGAAAAATGGATGATGGATAAGCAAAGAGTAGTGTTCTCAATATATGCTATTTCTTGATTTAGTCATTACTTATTGACTTCCAATTATCATAAATGAGGATTTCTTATATCTCTTATCTGTTATCATTAATTATCTTATATTAAATGATCTATCAGTTGCTTTCCATCTCTTCAACATCCTTCCTGGAACCTTCCATTCCCTGCCCCAATTTGGACTCGTTGCTCTCTGAGACTAAGGCACAGCCATTTTAAAACTTTGCTTCACCTATTTCCTGTATGAAATTCACTGTTTCTTGATTCCTAAGAATCTTATTTACTCTGTGGCTTTAGGGCACCACATCTTTCAATAATTTTCTGAGAAAAGTTTTTGGCAGGTAAATTTTTTTGAGAGCTAAGGCTGAAAGTGTCCGGCTTGAATGGGAATTTAGAATTTTAGGTACAGAATTCTAGGCTAAAAACTCACTTTCTTTCAGAATTTTGAAGGTCTCGTTGTATTCTAACTCCTCATGTTGCTATTGAGAACTCTGATATAATCCTGATTCTCAATCTTTTGGATGTATCACGCTGTTTCTTCTTTCCTTTTTTTAAAACTCTAGAAGTTTTTTGGATCTTCTTTTTTTCTTTGATCCTAAAATTAACAAAAATGCCTTTTCTAAAATTCACAAAATATGCCTATTAATCTTTTTTCAATCATTGGATCCTTTCAAACTACAGACATGCAAACTTCCGTTCTCAGAAATTCTCTTTTATTATTTCTTTGATTCTTCTCTTCTGTTTTCTATTATTAGTTAGATATTAAATCTTCTGGCCTAATACTCCAATTTTTTTTTCTCTCCTATCACCTTTGGTTCATTATTATGTCCCTTTGTCATTTTGTTCCACATTACAGGTATATTTCAACTTTATCTTTCAAATTTATTAATTTTTCTATTTATGCTGTCATGTTCTTAACTTGCAAGCATTCCTTTCCCTTTTTCCTGATAATTCCTTTTTTTTTTTTTTGATATGGAGTCTCTCTCTGTCTCCCAGGCTAGAGTGCAGTGGTACGATCTTGTCTCACTGCAACCTCCGCCTGCTGGGTTCAAACGATTCTCCTACCTCAGTCTCCCATGTAGCTGAGATTACAGGTATGTGCCACCACATCTGGCTAATTTTTGTACTTTTAGTAGAGATGAGTTTGACCATGTTGGCCAGGCTGGTCTCCAACTCCAGACCTCAGACGATCTACCCGCCTTGGTCTCCCAAAGTCCTAGGGTTACAGGTGTGAGCCACTGTGCCCAGAAGATTATTCCTTGTCAAAAACAGCATATCATTCTTCTCTTATTTCTCTGTGGATATTCATTTTAATTCTCTGACTTTAGTTCTGTTTACAGCATTGTCCCTGATTCTATTTTCTGAAGGCTTAGACTTACGGATCTCAGATTTACAGATGGAGAACTTCCTCAAAAGTATAGTGATTTCTGGTGCTCTGGTTATATTTAACGGTGATTAGAAGGTTGGTTTACATGGGTAGGCTTGTTAACTTGGACCTCATTGTAAGGAGATTAGTTGGCACAGCTACCTTTTCAGACAGAACTACCAAATATCAATATGTATATGTTTTACTCTGGGAAGAATAATCTATTTTTCCAGAGAAGGATCCTCTAAGCAAGTAACATGGAGACATAGCCTAGCTGCTAGAGCAGGGAAGGAGTTGGGAAAAACCTCGCTATTCCGTATACACACTTTGTTAATCACCTTATTTTCAGTCTAGCCACCTCATGTTTACTTTTTAATGTGCTTGGTGTTTTCAAGCCCAGAAACCCTGCGGGTTGGTGTCTTCCAAAAATTATCGTGTCTCATTTGCTCTTTATACAAACTTTCAACATATCCCCTTATTTTAAGTTCCATCTCCTAATGTACCTGATCATTCCAGTACTTGTGTCTTTGCTGAGTTCTATAGCACAAAGCTTTTACTCTCCACTAGTATCTTTTTGCTGCAACCACTCATATTTCAGGAAAGCCTGTGGTCTGCAAAGTCAGGTACCACATAGCCATCTGGTTTACAACTTCCAAAAACTGTTATCTCCTATTATCACAGCCTTTTTATTCCCTTTGTCCCTACGACTTTATACATTTTTCCATTCCTTTACTACAATGTAATGAAGTTATAAGAGGAAGTGAGAATAATCACACAGCTTTATTTATCCATGTTTAATGAGAAGACCTATGTGTGTTCCTTCCATATCTCATTGTGATTGATGGTATTTTTGAGTATTTTTTCTATAATTACGTTTTGCTGAAAAACAGTATGATGTTTAGTGACTAAGGGCATAAACTTTGAAGCCATTTTGAGTTTGAATCCTAGTATGACTTACTAGTTGTGTAATTAATTTGTATTTCTGTTTTCTCATCTATTAAATGGACATACAGTAGCTATCTCATAGGGCTATGAGGAATACAATGAGTTAATATTTGTTTATGAGAAATGAAAATGAGTATACTTAAAAATTGCCTGTCACATAGGAAATGCTATATAAATTTTAAGTAAAAAAATGTATATTCAGTTAATACAGAACTTAAATAAATACATACAGAATTGAAGAATATCCAATTACAGATATCAGAGGTAACTATAATTGTGACTTCCAGTGCATTTTTTAATAATTTCACAAACATAAATACATATCCATGGCAAATTTAAAAATTTATGTTACATAAATGGAATCACAGTATACATAAAAGTTTCTGCACTAATTGGCAGACGTAATAGTTCTCAATTTTAAACATTACTTTACTCGGACATTTATGTGAATGTTTCTTTGTATACATATCTAACAATAGAAATGCCCTGCAATTGGCAATTGTACACTCTGGCCAGTGATTTATGAAAATACTCATTTTCCCATAAACTTACTATCAATCCCTGAGGCTGAGGCTGTTAAATATTTGCTTAACTGCTGAGTGAAAAAAATAGTATTTCACTACTATTTTAATTTGCACATTTTAATGCTTGGTGGGGAAGGCTCTCTTTAAAACCATCTGTATCTGAGAGGGATGGGGGAACTGGGTGGAAGAAGAAGAATAAGCAGATTCAACAATATTGGCAATAATCTAATTCATTAGTTCAGTGTTGGGTTCATGTGTTTATTTTATGACACATGAAAAAGAACATATGTAATGTATTAATGTAAGTTCAATATTATGTATTAAAATGTTTAGGCCATATGTAGAGTATATGTATATCAAGTACGTAATCTTTTAAGCAAATACTTGTAAGTAAATGTCTGCACAGTAAAAGGATAAATATCAAATGCTGAATAGTGGGTAATACTAACTGGCTGAATTAGATGATTTATGTCCCTTTGGGCTTTTCTATGTTTTCCAAATTTTCTGCTTTAAGCATGTCTGTTATTTTTATAATTTTAAAGAAAACCATTAAATAATTTTTTTTTTTTGAGACGGAGTCTCGCTCTACCGGCAGGCTAGAGTGCGGTGGTAGGATCCCGGCTCACTGCAATTTCCGTTTTCCGGTTTCAAGCAATTCTCCTGCCTCAGCCTCCCAAGTAGCTGGGACTACAGGCACGCACCACCACACCCGGCTAAAATATTTTCGTATTTTCAGTAGAGACGGGGTTTCACCATGTTGGCCAAGATGGTCCCGGTCTCTAGACCTCATGATCCGCCCGCCTCGACCTCCCACCGTGCCGGGATTACAGGCGTGAGGCACCGCGCCTGGCCTAAATACATTTTTTTAAGTGAGAAAATATAAAGTGCTAAGCTGCCATATGCTAGCTAAGTTTTGCTAGCCACTATACAGTATTATTCAGCTGTTTATCATAATAGTGAAACTAGCCTAACCCTGCAACAAAATAGTTTTATTGTACGTCAAAAGAGGTAATCAAATACACATCCATGGAGCAATCTTTTCAGACTACCTTTCTAGCCCTTACTTTGTACTTATCTAAAGACAGTTTTTCTTTGATGGTATATTTCCCCTGACTAGGAATGGTATCCTTTCCCTTTCTACTAGCCTAAAGTATGTCCTTGTTTCAAAGTCCAGCTATGTCCAGTCTCCTTTATGAAATCTTAACCAACTACTTTAATCAACAATCTCTGAACTTAAGATACTATACTTCAGAAATTAAACTTTAGTGCATCAACAAATATAACATTTAATATCAAATTATCCTTTAATTTTGTATATTAGTTTTGTTTCCCAAATATATTTCAAACTTCCATCTAATATTTTCAATAGTCCCTAACATAAAGATGGGTTTCTTGTTGAGCCGCAACAAATGTCTGTTGATAGCTAAATTATAACAATATTGAGACTTGTAAGTAGTTAAATATTAAAACAGGAATCAAAATATAAGTTAAGGCTTTTTCAGGCCCTCTGACTTCTAAACCCTCTAATTTTTAGGGAAATAAACTCCACAGTTCCTCATTCCTCTATAATTGCTCTTTCTGTTTCTTCTGTTAGCTTAATTTTCCTCTCTTGTCCTCTGAGAAGATCCTTGGCTCTAGCTCTTCTCCCAAGATATTCACTTTCCCCTTCTTGAGGGCACCCTCTTGGATGGTTTTAATATCAACTCTTAGGTGATTTGGGAGGCTGTCTCTTCCCAAATTTTCAACTCCAACCTCTCACTCCAGTTCCATACTTCCAATAATATCATCATTTGATTATCTCTGGTCACTTCACATGTAACAGAGTCAAAACTAAATTTTTTACCTGTCATTCTAAATTTTCTGGCTTTCAAAACCCTCTGTACCTTACCCTCACTGAACTTATCATTTGAAATTATTTCAGTGCCTCTGATTCTCATGTGTTACCCTACATCCCACTGTCAGGCTAATCCTTCTATAAGTCAAATTTTAATATGGTATACCCCTGTTATAAAAGTGTTTATAGCATTACAGGACAATGTGTCAGTTCCTTAATATAACATTCAAAGTCCCTGACAAGGAAGTTCTAAGTTGCCTTTCTAGCCCTTTCATTCTTCAACATACTCCAAAATGGCCCATCTCCTCACTACTATGTCGACACCCTTTTAAGTCTCAGTTAATATAATTCCCTTTTTCTGGAATGCTTCCTTTCGGCTTAACCAAATTTTACACAATGTTTCATTCTAAGTAAAGTTATAAATTCTCCACAAAATTTTTATTTTATGCTATGCTTTCTCTACACTTCTACTATCTTTTCACTCAGTGTCATACAATTTAAAACTCATTAGTATTCTAGTGATTTCATGTGTCTATTTTCCTTGACTCAGTTATGCTGTAGACCCAGCCCATGCCTTACATTTCCTTAGTGACTCCCACAGTTCTTACCACAATAGTTGAAATCAATAAATACTGTGTGATGAGTGTTTTATATGAATAATATGCTATTGTTAACAGTTGTAACTTGAAAACATGGTTTGTCTATTATTATTTTATAAGAAAAGCAAACTGAGTTTCACACAATTTCATAAAAAGAAAAATCAAGTTCTACAATTAAGGGAGTGGTGATCAAATAAGTTTCATAAGGTCACAATTTACCTGTGATAGGTTTGGAAAATAATTTGTACTTTTACATAGCCTGTCAGATAATTTACTACAGACATTTAAAAAGGAAACTATCTTTGGTTGGCCTTTTAAAATTGTGCCTGAAAATGCAGAATTGTTATGGATGGAAACCATGGTACAGCTGACTATGTTATATACTTTCATGGTTAAATTTACATGCACAATTCAAATAATACAAAATGAACATATATGAAGTTATGTCAATGCTTAATGATAATACTGTTTTAAACTAATTACATAACAATCCAAAAACATGAATGTGACTTAAGCCATAATACTTTACTAAATTAAAAAATTCCACCAGACTGATGAACAATTTAATAGTATATTAATGTTAAAACTATTATTCTCTAGAACAGATTTACAATGGTTTAAGAAATTTAAAGTAGGAAATTATTAAACACTTTAAGTGAAATGATTTTAGGAGACCAAAATAATAAAAATGAGAAATATATTGAATAGCTGGTAAAACCAAAGTATATCTCATACCTTTCAATGTATCCCAACTAGGGATAAGCATTGTCTGAAAAAAAAAATCAACTTTAAAAGACAATTTTTATCCTGAACGTGTATATAGTAAGTCTTGATTTGAAAACCATTCTGGGAGGTAGGAGGAAAATGATGTATAGAAGGCAGGACTAAACCAAAGCTCCCACTCAGATAGACAGAGAAGCATGTGGGGACTCACATCATGAACTTGTGCTCCAAGAACTACCACAGGAACATACTAGGAAAGCCAAAAGAATCCACAGACCCTTTGAAAGAAGCAGATTGCTCCTGCAGGCCCTGGGAGACAGTCCCAAAACTGTAGTGCTTGAAGTCTGAAAGTGGGAAACGGGAATGATAATCTAACCCTGAACATACACCCTCACTGGGAAACTTGAAGGTCCCGATCACAGGAGGATGATCTGGCCTTACCTGGAACTAACACAATTTTAGAGAGCCAAGCAAAACACAAGGGTAAAAGAAGCAGCAGGAAGAGCTCTATGGACTCTCGTCCCCAGGGAAGCCATTTCTGACATTTATCTTACAGAGGTCCTTGGGAAGGGATCCCTGGGAAAAGACCACAGGGAGAAGGAAACTTCCAGCTGAACTTTATAACAATTTCAATCAAATGTGAATGTGAAGTTTGCTGAACAGAACTCAAGGGAGTGGGTGAATTGGGAGTGCAGACACAGCACAGAAGAGACAAAGAATGACATTATAGAATGAAAAAAGGACTTTGTCCAACAGGAAAATATCACAATCCTAAACATATGTGCACTTAACACTGGAGCTCCCAAATTTATAAAACAATTACTATAAGACATAAGAAATGAGATAGACAACAACACAGTAATAGTGGGGGACTTCAGTACTCCATTGTCAGCACTAGACAGAGGTCATCAAGACCAGGTTAACAAAGAAACAATGGATTTAAGCTATACCCGAGGAAAAAAATGGATTTAACAGATATTTACAAAACATTCCACCCAACAACTGCAGAATATATATTCTACTCATCAGCATATGGAACGTTCTCCAAGACAGACCATAGGACAGGCCACAAAACAAGTCTCAGTAAATTTAAGAAAACTGAAATTGTATCAAGTACTCTCAGACTACAGTAGAATACAACTAAAAATAAACTCCAAAAGGAACCCTCAAAACCATGCAAATACATGGAAATTAAATAACCTGCTCCTGATTGTTGGGTCAACAATGAAATCAAGATGGAAACTTAAAAATTCTTTGAACTGTACAATAATAGTGACACAGCCTATCAAAACCACTGGGATACAGCAAAGATGATGCTAACAGGAAAGTTCATAGCCTTAAATGCATACATCAAAAAGTCTGAAAAAGCACAGACAATCTAAGATCACACCTTAAGGAACTAGATACACAAGAACAAACCAAACCCAAATCCAGCAGAAGAAAAGAAATAACAAAGATGAAAGCAGAACTAAGTGAAATTGAAACAAACAATAACAACAACAACAATACAAAAGATAAGTGAAACAAAAAACTGGTTCTCTGAAAAGATAAATAAAATTGATAGACCTTTAGCAAGATCAACCAAGAAAAGAAGAGAGATGATAAAAGTAAGTTCAAAATGGGAGATATTAAAACCAATACCACAGAAATACAAAAGATCATTCAAGACTACTATGAATACCTTTATGCCCATAAACTAGAAAACCTAGAGGAGATGGATAAATTCCTGGATACATCCGTACTGCTCTGAACAGACCAGTAACAGGCAGAAATACTGAAATCATAACTTAGAAATTGCCAACAACAACAACAACAAAAATCCAGGAACAGACAGATTCACAGCTGAATTCTATTAGATATTCAAAGAAGAGTCAGTACCAATCCTACTGACACTATTCCACAAGATAAAGAGAAAATCCTCCATAATGAAGCCAGTATCACCCTAATACCAAACCAGGGAAGGACATAACAAAAAAAAGAAAACTACAGACCAATATCCCTGATGAATATAGATGCAAAAATCCTAGTTAACTGAATCCAACAACCTATCAAAAAGATAATCCACCATGATCAAGTGGGTTTCACACCAGGGATACAGGCATAATTTAACATACTCAAGTCAATAAATGTGATACACCATATAAACAGAATTAAAAACAAAAATCATATGATCATCTCAGTAAATGCAGAGAAAGCACTTGACAAAACCCTCAGCAAAATTGGAATAGAAAAGACATATCTTAATGTAATAAAAGCCATCTATGACAAACCCACAGCCAACATAATACTGAATGAGGAAAAGTTGAAAGCATTTCCCCTGAGAACTGAAACAAGACAAGGATGCTGACTCTCAACACTTCTATTCAACATAGTACTGGAAATCCCAGCCAGAGCAATCAGACAAGAGTAACAAATTAAGGGCATCCAAATGGGTAAAGAGGAAGTCAAACTGTCACTGTTTGCTGATGATACGATGATATACCTAGAAAACCCTAAAGACTTCTCTAAAAAGCTCCTAGAACTGATAAACAAATTCAGCAAAGCTTCAGGATACAAAATTAATGTACAGAGATCAGTAGCCTTGCTATACACCAACAGTGACCAAGCTGACAATAAAATCAAGAACTCAACCCCTTTTACAATAGCTGCAAAAGAAAAAAAAATACTCAGAAATATACCAAATTAAGGAGGTGAAAGATCTCTACAAGGAAAACTACAAAACATCGCTGAAAGAAATCACAAATCACAAAAACAAATGGAAATACACCCCACGCACATGGATGGGTAGAATCAATATTGTGAAAATGGCCATACTGCCAAAAGCGATCTACAAAGTCAGTGTAATTCCCATCAAATACCACCATCATTCTTCACTGCAAGAATGATGCCAAAGTAAGACTAAGCAAAAAGAACAAATCTGGGGGAATCAAATTAACTGACTTCAAACTATAATACAAGGCCATAGTCACCAAAACAGCATAGTGCTAGTATAAAAACAGGCACAGAATAGAGAAGCCAGAAATAAACCCAAATATATACAGTCAGTTGATCTTTGACAAAAACAATTTCCCCCATACAGTGGGGAAAGGACACCCTATTCAAACGGTGCGGGGATGATTGGCAAGCCACATGTAGAAGAATGAAACTGGGTCCTCATCTCTTACCTTACACAAAACTCAACTTAACATGGTATTAAGAACTTAAATCCAAGACCTGAAACTTAAAATTTCTAGAAGATAACATTGGAAAAATCTCTCTAGATTTTGGCTCAGGCAAGGATTTCATGACCAAAAACCCAAAAGCAAATACAATAAAGATAAATAACTGGGGCCTAATTAATCTAAAGAAGTTTTGCACAGCAAAATGAACAGTCAGAAGAGTAAACAGACAACCCACAGAGTGGGAGAAAAATCTTCTATACATCTGACAAAGCACTAATATCCAGAACCTACAATTAAACAAATCAGTAAGAAAAAAACAATCCCATCAAAAAGTGGGCTAAGGACATGAATGGACAATTCTCAAAAGAAGATATACAAATGGCCAACAAACAGTTGAAAAAATGCTCAACATCAGTAATGATCAGGGAAATGCAAATTAAAACCACAATGCAATATACCACCTTACTCCTGCAACAATGGTCATAATCAAAAAATTTTAAAAATTAATAATAGATTTGGCAGTGATGTGGTGAAAAGGAAACACTTTTACACTGCTGGTGGAAATATAAACTAGTATAACCACTATGGAAAACAGTGTGGAGATTCCTTAAAGAACTAAAAGTAGAACTACCATTTGATCCAGCAATCCCATTACTGGGTATCTACCCAGATGAAAAGAAGTCATTATACGAAAAAGATACTTGCCCATGCATGTTTATAACAGCACAATTCCCAATTGCAAATATATGGAACCAGCCCAAAGTTCCATCAATCAATAAGTGGATAAAGAAACTGTGGTAAATATATGCCATGGAATACTACTCAGTCATAAAAAGGAATGAAATAATGGCATTCACAGCAATTTAAATAGAATTGGAGACCATTATTCTAAGTGAAGTAATTCAGAAATGGAAAACCAGACACTGTATAGTCTCACTCATAAGGGGAGTTTCCTATGAGGATGCAATGGCATAAGAATGATACAATGGACTTTGGGGACTCAGAGGAAAGGGTAGGAGGGGAGTGAAAGATAAAAAGACTACAAATTGGATATAGTGAATACTGCTCTGGTAATGAGTGCACCAAAATCTCAGAAATCACCACTAAAGAACTTATTTATTTAACCAAACACCACCTGTTGCTTAAAAAAAAGTATGGCAATAAAAAATTGAGAAATTAAAAAGGAAGAAAAATAAGTAAAGATCCAGAAATATAAAATACTATCCTATGAAAAAAAAAAAAGAAAAGAAAAAACCATTCTGAATATATAGGTGGGGGAATTAGTTTTTTAAATGATACAATGTAAAGATCATTGGACTGACAACATTTGGTAATGATGAAAACTTATAAATCCTCATTGTTGGACACACAGAATGATCCAACCTCAGATTGCATCCTCTGAAATCTTTCATGTTGCTGTGGTTGCCTTACTTACTTTTAAACAATTGGACTTTCCAAAGAAATAAGGATCCCTTAAAAAGATGACTACTAAAATAAATTCATAAATTCTAAATTTACCATTTCTTGGGAGAAAATGATGTACATTAGCAAAGGAGTAGCCAAGTTCAAAAACTGAGAGTCTAAATGTATTAGCATGAAGATGTTGATGAATATTTTCACTACTTTTCTAAGAGGTATAGAGCATTATGTTGTGGTCAGCGGACACACTATCTTTGGAACCACCATACTGGATATGTGCACAAAAAGAGGTCCCCTGGGGAGCCTGTTGAGGTGGTTTATTTACTTTATAAATAAGTAAAACTTAACAAAATTTAAGAAAAATTTAACAGTAAGGGTTAAGGAGGCCACTTCCTTAAACTAAAAATGTAGCTTGAACATCAAATTTTTAATTTATCGTGATATCAGAGATCTTTTGAAATAGAACATACACAGATTTTTAGAAGAACTAGCTAATAATCTTATCTAGAAACTGAAGAAGTCAATGGACAATGTTAGGAGGTCTCTCAAAGACTTTAAATATGTGAAGATTGGCCTGGACCTGTGGGCAGGGTGGAGAT
Source organism: Cheracebus regulus (assembly GCA_963574635.1). Lineage (NCBI taxonomy): Eukaryota > Metazoa > Chordata > Mammalia > Primates > Pitheciidae > Cheracebus > Cheracebus regulus. Next base: position 17,964 of record CAUYQU010002942.1, read on the forward strand.
GAAGTTACCTTGTTAAAATATATCATATCAAGAATGTGCTGGAAGTATAAGGTCTATTTTAGAAGTATTTTTATAACCATAGAAATGAAGCACAGAATACAACAGAACAATAAAAAAAGATAAGTCCTATTAGAAATGTTAAAAGCAGACTCATTGGTACACTAGTTTAATTAACCAATTAGATTACTGTAAATTAAAAAAGTAATTTTACATATATTTTATAATGAAAATTCCCTTTCTGAATTGAATTAATGTAATAGTGAGGGACATCCTTCTCCAGACATCCCCTCATCAGACACACACACAAAATTACTAATAAATTAAAATTCACTAAAGTCTATCTAAAAAGGATTGTCTATTGGGATGCTCCACTGCATATTTTAAGATGCCAAACATGTTCAAATTTACCTTGTGTGATGGATAAGGGTGGAGGCCATGAGACATGCCTCTTACTACAGGTGGCACACGCCTCTTACTACAGGTGGCAGGCTTGACCTCCAGTCAAATAACTCTGAGCCTATTTTTATTTTTTGAGACGGAGTCTCATAATGTCACCCCAACTGGAGTGTAATGGCACAATCTCAGCTCACTGCAACCTCCACTTCCTGGGTTCACTAGATTCTCCTGCCTCAGCCTACTGAGTAGCTCAGATTAAAAGCGCACACCACTACACCAGGCTAATTTTATTAAAAATATATATATATATTTTTTTAAGTAGAGACAGGTTTTCATTATGTTGGCCAGACTGGTCTCAAACTCCTGATCTTGTGATCTACCTGCCTTAGCCTCCCAAAGCGCTGGGATTACAGGTGTGATCCACCGTGCCCAGCCAATTCTTAACCCATTTTTAACATTAGTAATGGCATTAAAAACTACAGATTTCAATTGTACTAAGTTTGAAACTTTCTGGAGCATATTTTGCATTCAAGTTTCAAAGTATGATTGAATTATAAAAATAAGTTATAATTTTCCATCCTTTTTAATAATATCCAAAGGCAAATATACGTATCATGATTCTAAAAATGCTAACTCACCCTTGTAAACAAACACTGAAAAATAAAAATGTATGCCAGTTGAGAAGGTAACTAAATAGTTACCTCCATGAGCAAAAGTAGACAAAACAATGAGGAAAAACTAGAATCCACTAAAATGATTAATATGTATTCAAATGGTAGATTAAGATCTGTTTATAATTACTACAAATTTGATGTAGCTTTATGAATAGAACCAAGGGCCTAAACTACAAACAAGAATGATTACACAAAAGAAATCACATTGTAAAAAAGAATTTAAATTAATATAGGAATATTTGATTCCATATATCAGATATAATTACTATTAGTACTAATGCAACTTCAATTCCGCACATGACTATTAATTAGGCTTTTTATCAAAAGTATATAAAATTTTTCTACACATATAAAACTTTTTAGGCCTGTCAGCAAAACTAAAGTATTTGTTCATTATCTTGTAATCAGTGTACACTAATTATTATGTCCTGAATCTACCCATTCAATATTTAGATCACCTTGTCTAGGCCTTAACACTGCTACTAACCAATAGAACTGTTTGAGATGGACATGGTTCTGTATCTGCACTGTCCAATATGGTAACATATAGCTACTGAACACTTAAATGTGGATAGTACAACTGAAAAACTAAATGTTTTATTTCACTTGATTATTCAGTCACATATGACTAGTGGCTACCATAGTAAATAGCACAGCTTAGAGGGTTCAAAAAGTAAGACCAAATGTTTTATTATGGTAAATCTAACTGTATGCAGTCTGCTTGTTGATTTCCATAAAAAATGACATTCACAAATGCTTACAAGAGTAGTATGTCAAAAAATCTTTTGCCCTGTGGTTTCATCTTCATTCAAAAATACTAGTAAATCAGGCCGGCAAGATGGCTGAATAGGAACAGCTCCAGTCTACAGCTACCAGCAATATCAACGCAGACAGTGGGTGATTTCTGCATTTCCAACTGAGGTACCCGGCTCATCTCACTGGGACTGGTTAGACAGTGGGTGCAGCCCATGGAAGGCAAGCCAAAGCAAGGTGGGGCATTGCCTCTCACCCAAGGAAGTGGAAGGGATTGGGGAACTCCCTCTCCTAGCCAAGGGAAGCCATGAGGGAATGTGCCATAAGGAATGGTACACTCCAGCCCAGATACTACGCTTTTTCCCACAGTCTTCGCAACCCACAGACCAGGAGATTCCCTCTGGTGCCTAAGCCACCAGAGCCTTGGCTTTCAAGCACAAAACTGGGCAGCCATTTGGGCAGACACTGAGCTAGCTGCAGGAGTTTTTTTTTTTTCCATACCCTAATGGAGCCTGGAACATTAGTGAGACAGAACTGTTCACTCCCCTGAAAAGGGGGCTGAAGCCAGGGAGCCAAGTGGTCTAGCTTAGCGGATCCCACCACCACAGAGCCCAGCAAGGTAAGAACCACTAGCTTGAAATTCTTGCTGCCAGCACAGCTGTCTGAAGTCGACCTGGGATGCTCAAGCTTGACTTGGGGAGGGGTGACCGTTATTACCAAGGCTTGAGTAAGTGGTTTTCCCCTCACAATGTAAACAAGCCCACAGAGAAGTTTGAACTGGGAAGAGTACACCATAGCTCTGCAAAGCCACTGCAGTAAGACTACCTCTCTAGATTCTTCCTCTCTGGGCAGGGCATCTCTGAAATAAAGTCAGCAGACCCAGTCAGGGGCATATAGACAAAACTCCCATCTCTCTGTCACAGAGCACCTAACAGAAGGGTGGCTGTGAGCACAGCTTCAGCAGACTTAAACATTACTGCCTGAAGGCTTTGAAGGGAGCAGTGGATCTCCCAGGTCAAGGATTGAGCTCCACTAAGAGACAGCCTGCATGCACAAGTGGGTCCCTGATCCTCACGTCTCCTGACTGGGAGATACCTCCTAGGAGGGATCAACAGATATCTCATATAGGAGAGCCCTGGCATCTGGCAGGAACTCCACTGGAACAAAGCTTTCAAAGGAAGGAACAGGCAGCAATCTTTGCTGTTCTGCAGCCTCTGCTGATAATACCCAGACAAACTGGGTCTGAAGTGGACTTTCAGCAAACTCCAGCAGACCTGCAGCAGAGAGGCCTGACTGCTAGAAGGAAAACTAACAAACACGAATAACATCAATATTAACAAAAAAGATGTCCACACAGAAACCCCATCCGAACATCAAACACCAAAGGTAGGTAAATCAACAAAGATAAGGAAAGAAAGCAGCTAAAAGAAAGACTGGAAATTTGAAAAAACCAGAATGCCTCTTCTCCTCCAAAGGATCACAACTCCGCACCAGCAATGGAACAAAACCAGACTGAGAATGAGTTTGACGAATTGACAGAAGTAAGCTTCAGACGGTGGGTAATGACAAACTCCTCTGAGCTAAAGGAGCATGTTCTAACTCAATGTAAGGAAGCTAAGAACCTGGAAAATAGGTTAGAAGAATTGCTAACTAGAATAACCTGTTTGTAAAAAAAACAAAAATTACCTGATGAAGCTGAGAAAAACACAGCACAAGAACCTCGTGAAACATACACAAGTATCGATAGCCAAACCAATCAAGCAGACGAAAGGATATCAGAGACTGAAGATAAATGTAATGCAATAAAGTATGAAGACAACATTAGAGAAAAAAGAATAAAAAGAAAAAAATAAGGCCTCCAAGAAATATGGGACTATGTGAAAAGACCAAAACTGCATTTGATTGGTGTACCTGAAAGTGACAGGGAGAATGAAATCAAGTTGGAAAACACTCTTCAGCATATTATCCAGGAGAACGTCCCCAACCTAGCAAGGCAGGACAATATTCAAATTCAGGAAATACAGAGAATACCACAAAGATACTCCTCGAAAAGAGCAACCTCATGACACATAGTCGTCAGATTCACCAAAGTTGAAATGAAGGAAAAAATTTAAGGGCAGTCAGACAGAAAGATCAGGTTCCTCACAAAGAGATCAGACCAACAGCAGATCTCTCAGCAGAAACTCGACAAGCCAGAAGACAGTGGGGCCTACTATTCAACATTCTTGAAGAAAAGAATTTTCAACCCAATATTTCATATCCATCCAAACTAAGCTTCATAAGCAAAGAAGAAATAAAATCCTTTACAGACAAGCAAACGCTGAGAGATTTTGTCACCACCGGGCCTGCCTTACAAGAGCTCCTGAAGGAAGCACTACACATGGAAATGAACAATCAGTACCAGCCACTGCAAAAACATCCCAAATTGTAAAGACCGTCAACACTATGAAGAAATGGCATCAAACAACCGGCAAAACAACCAGCTAGCATCAGACTGACAGGATCAAATTCACACATAACAATATTAACCTTAAATGTAAATGGACTAAATGCCCCAATTAAAAGGCATAGACTGGCAAACTGGATCAAGAGTCAAGACCCATTGCTGTGCCGTATTCAGGAGACCCATCTCACATGCAAAGACACACACGGTTTCAAAATAAAAGGAGGGAGAAAGATGTACGAAGCAAATGGAAAGGAAAAAAAAGCAGGTGTTACAGTTCTACTCTCTGATAAAAGACACTTCAAAACAACAAAGATCAAAAGAGACAAAGAAGGGCATTACATAATGGTAAAGGGATCAATGCAACAAGAAAAGCTAACTATCCTAAATATATATGCA
>CAUYQU010002945.1:0-22139 GCA_963574635.1 Cheracebus regulus
AACATATATATATTTTTCAATATTATATCATATCTATTCTAAAAATGATCACATAATAGGAAATAAATCACTTTTAAGTAATTGCATAAGCATCTTACACAGTTAAATGAAATCCTGAGCAATAGAGCAAGATTCTCGCTCGCTCTCTCTTTCTTTCTCTTTCTCTTTTTTTTTCTCTTTTATTTTTCTTCTTTCTTTCTCTTAAAAAAATGATATATAAAAATAACAGTTTTGGAAATTCAGTATAAAAATAATCTCTTTCACTTAAATAGTATTCACAAAACAAGGACACAGTAGAAACAAGCACACAATAATTTATTTTCAGCTATTTTAAGAGAGCATCATCACACAGTTACAAAATTGGTTTTTAGATATAATACTGACAATTAGGTAACTTTCACCACTAAAAAACTTCAAATCAGTGAAGCCTTTATACATACTTTGTTTTTAAGCACACACCTGAAGGCCCAACAATGATAAAAGGCCTGGGATAAAAAATCATTAGAAAGTCTCACATTTTTAAATGGCTACTAATCCAAATGAATGTCACCTAATTTTAATAACAATTAAAACAACTAAAGTAGCTTGAGAGAAATCCCAGTCAATATAATTTCCTTAAGGACAAGACCAAACTTTTCTGAACATTAAAACTTACACCACATTACAATTTTTCCTCATTACCTAAAGGAAAATATCTAAAACCTGTTCAAACTACTGATTGGATTGAATTATCTGGAAAATGAAAACCATTGAAAGGTTTCTACTCTCACCTACTTTTCCAAACAGTAGATAAAGTAGGTACTATTTCTGTTCAGAACTTATAAAAGTAAGTCTTTTATTTTTGGCCAGAAATATTAAAGCTCTTACAGATCTCCAGATCATCTCTGATTTGTAACCTTAGCAATCAAATTTTAAGTATCTTGTGTGCTCTATCAGCTTTAGGAGTCTTGATGAAGACAACTTAGCATTTTTAGATAAGTAGAGCAAATGATGAATTGTTGGAAATGCATTGAAACAAAATGACTATCCATGGAACCAAATAAAAACCTTCCCATCAGAAACTTTAAAAATTCAGTTTACTAATATGTGCATACATAAGTAAAAACCAAAGAAGATCAAGCAGAAAATAAATGAAAATTAAAAGAAAAAACAAATAAATAGGAAAATGACGCTCATTTTTTTCCACTCAGTTTACATTGGAGGCTAATGTTACCCAGAGCCTAAAATGAGCACACGTGAGACCATGTCACATATGGACAATGTCAATTGGCTAAATTTATCCAATTTTCTATCTGGTTTTAAAGAATATTTAATGTAAATGTTTTGAACTCTTAATTTTTTCTGTATATACATCAAGTTACACATACAGAGAAACAGAAAATAACTACATATGACTTATATAAACAATGTGTGACATGATTGGGCTTTCTGTTTTGTCCTTTTTTTCTCAGATGGAGCCTCACTCTGTCACCCAGAATGGAGTGCAGTAGCACAATATTGGCTCACTGCAATTTCTGACTCCCTGGTTCAAGTGATTCTTCTGCCTTAGCCTCCTGAGTAGCTGGGACCACAGGCGTGTACCACCATGATCAACTAATTTTTCTATTTTTAGTAGGGACAGGGTTTCACCATATTGGCCAGGCTGGTCTCAAACTCCTAACCTTGTGAGCCGCCTGCCTTGGCCTCCCAAAGTGCTGGGATTTCAGGTGTGAGCCACTGTGCCCAGCCAAAAAAATGCATCTTTATATCCATAGCTTTCCTCAGATCTCTCTCCCCTACTTACTCTTTTCTTTCTACTTGGTTTTATAAATAATCTTTCTAAGTCTATAATTTGAATTAACCTTTAGATAAGTGTTTAATTAGACATTCTTATTCTTTTTAATAAGAACACATCTTCTTTGGCATATTTTATATATAGAATTACATATTAATCATAATACCTATTCTTAGTAACCTTAAATTTTGTTGAAAACCTCAGAAGCAAGAAATCCTGAACTATCTATCAGATATTAGCATTTTATAGATGAAAACATTCCACATTTTAAAAAATAATGTTTTCCCATACCATAACCCTTTCTTAATTGGAAATTACCAGGACATCTAACGAGCATCAAAAATAATTTTAAGATGTTAAATTATACAAAAAATTTACCTAGAAGCATTTATCCCATTTGCATGTACTCAATTTTAACAGTTTATCTAGATTACCTCTGAAAACTGAGATATTAGATAAAGCTAGTCATCATTTCAAGTTATTTTCTTGTTAATTACCTTTACAGCTTGTGAATATCTGGCGCTCAGCTAAGTAATGACCTTAAAGCTAAATACATGGACATTTTCACCAATAACTCAGGCTATTCAGCTGTTTTCATTAAACCAGCAACATTAAATTAGTCTTATTTATTTAAAAAAGTCATACAAACAAAGATCATTTTGTTTTGGCTGGGTTTGTAGTTTTATAACCTTTTGTGCCAAACCTTGACACCTCAAAATACATAGCAGAGACAAATATAAAACACACATAAAAAATGTATGTTGACAATTTTGAAGACATTTCTATTTTTATTTTACCAATAATTTTAAAGCCCACTTGTTTATTAAATATTTACTTAAGTTATGTGAACTTCAATAATGGTTGTATTTGTTTACTTAATCTATGAGCGCTCTTTCATTTATGAACCAGTTTGGTATCCTGTGAGAATAGACAAACAAAGATCTAATAGTTTAACCACAGAACACTAGCCACGAGAGAGCAGTACAAACTCAGCTGTTTACGTATATGTTCACATGGATAAACTTTGTTTCCTCCAGTAGGTAATCCAGTGAAGACTGTGAAACAAAATTTGGGCTAAAGCAGTTTCCATGACAGTTTGATTTATAATGGCCAAAGCTCCCCGGACTCTAAAGAACACTGGGGACCAACTGTACCCCAGAAGAACGTCACATAGCAACCAGACCCAACCCTGCTTAGAATTGCTTTTTTCATACTGAAAAGATGACATTGCCCCAAGAATCAAAAATAAATGGGAATTGAAAAGAAAGAAAGAAAGAAAAAAGAACAGCAGCATAAAACCTGGATACAAGAAACTCCATCCCACTCTCCCATTCACCAACAAAATAAATCCAATTGTGAGACAGCACTGCAACTCAAAGGCCGTTAGGAATCAGAAGAGACCGGGCACGATCAGGGTGGTGTGGCTGGAGAGCTTCTCTTGCTTCATTAGCCCAGAGCTCTTGGAGATCCTACACAGACCGCACTCTGGAATGGAACCCACCCTCCCACAAGTCCGTGAACACACACACAATCACCAAAATACAGGCCAACTGCAACACCAAACAAGCACCAAGGGTGTCCAAATGGGAACACCATTTGAAGTTGGGAACCCCAAGGAAGTTGTGGTGCTTCCTCTCTCCACGGGTTGGCCTTGTTCAGTCTGAGAATGGAACTTCCTCCAGAATTTCCTAAATTGAGAGGAGCAGATCCCACTGTCTGGACCCACAAAGGACACTCACTTGCGCATGCATGCACACACACACACAATTACTGAAAAGTCCCAAGAGAGTCCACAGTAAAACAACTGGGGCGCTTCCTCTCTCTGTTGGTTGGGATTGTTCAACCTGCAAGCAGAAATTCCTTCAGATTTTCCCAAATTAAGGGAGCCATTCCTGCTGTCTAGTACCCACTAAAGACACTTGCCTAGTTAAATTTCAAAGGTAGTTCTTCCTAGGCAACCAGGAACACAACTGGAGCCGGCAGGATGGGGCCAGAGAGAGAGAAATAGAAACCCACTTCTAGCCAAAAACGGGCAGGCAGCTGCTTAAGGAGGGGTCTCAAGACTCTCCTGGCTCCCAGCAGCCAAGCTGGGAGCACTGTCCTACCGGTCAGCGAACCAAAATCTGCTGCCAAAATGTCAGGGTTTGTCTCGGTCCTGTTGCTTGTGGCACAGGAAGTCCATCACCAAGACAAGTACTAACAGGGAAGAAGGCTTTGAGTGCTGTAGTTGAGGAGGTGGGAGACAGGCTCAAATCCATCTCTCCATTGAACTCAAACTGGAGGTTTATATCATGGGGAAAGGAATATATCATGGGGAAAGGAATAGGCAGGAAAACAGAACTTTGGGAGGGGTAAGGAAGAGGAGTTTGAGTTTTCTGAAACGATCTGCATGGCCTGAGGGTCAGTTTATGTGTTTCAAGCTTTAAGGTCCAGAGGATCAATTTCTATGTAAAAAAGAAAAACGTAAACATCAACTTTGTGAGGAAAATTGGGTCCGTTTTGTTTTCTTCACATTTGCTCTGGGCCAGGACCTAAGAAGGTGCCAAGCATGGTCATGTTGAGAGGGGAAACCCCCTCTCCTCCTCCTTCTTCCCGGCCTCCATCTCCTCCTCCCCTCTGGATGGGAAGGACGGTGAAAAAAAAGGAAATAAAATACCAAAATGCTGAGAAGCTGACTCCCTTTTTGGTTCCCAAGATCTCTGCTATCTGTAAGCCTTAAAAGAGTTGCAAATGAATGTTATCCCTAGCAGCTGGAGCCCAGTACTAGGTCACAACCCCATGTCTGCGCAGCCCAGGTTCCCTCCTGGAAACACCTCGGCCAACTAATAGTTCATTGCCTTTGTCTTGTCTCTGTAAGCCCCCTCCCCTGCCTGTTCCCGCTCACGCTGCCTATAGACTAAGAAATCAATGAGGCCAAAAGATTGTCAGGTCGGACATCCAGCCAATGGACAATAACATAGTTTCACCTCAGTTTCCCCTTTAGCACTGTAAGCCTATAATAGGGGAGAGAAGCTGCTTCTTGGGGAGCTTGGTGAATGAGGCTGTAGCCCCCTGCAGCTCCCGCCCAAATAAAAAGCCACTTCCTTCCTCAGTTTGCTGCTTGAGAGGTTTGCTCCTCACTGCTCCTGCTTGAGTGTGTTCCACCCTTGTTTCAGACTGAAACAGCAACAGGTGCCTGCTGACCTAGAATCTTAGGCATGGATGAAGGGATAAACGCTTCCTGGGAAACTGTCCTTAATGAGTTGCAATCAGTGCCAGCCTTTTTCAATTCGTCTTGTCCTCCAAACCCACAGCTAGGCTCTGTGGCTACCTTTCTCCCTCAGGCCCGCCTGACTGCGCAGCCCTGAGCCGTGAGATCAGAGCTACCCAGACAGAGCCTGGGTCTGAACGCAGGCCCCCTGACTCAAAAGCTGCACTATAAAACATCGGTAATTTATACTTCTCTCAATTCATGTTTTTAAGACTTGATTTTTATGTCGCAACTTCTTGGTCTCAATGCTTGCACCCCGGTCTGGATCCCCCTTGGGTGTGAACTGAAGCTGGCCAGGCCTCGCTGACGTTATCTGTGTTGTTCACACCAGGGAGAAGTCACTTCAGTTTTGGAACATTTGTTCATGCCAGATGTTTCTTTGCTCTTCAACCACAGTGAACTGTAGAACTGAGGTAAATGTAGAAGAATGAATTCATTCCTGTATGAAAATCATGTGCTGCATTTCTGTTCTGTGCCTGGTGCTGCCCTAAGTCCTGGTGAAAAGGGACCAAAACCTCATGGAGTTGCCATTGTAGGGGCAGAGATAGGCGGGAAGGGGAGAGACGGGGAGAGAGGAAGGGCGGGAATGTGGCTGTAGACCAATGCCAGTTGCAACTACCAAGCACGTGCCAGGGGAGGAAGGGAAAGAGGACAGTGTAGGGATTTCGGATGGCATCGGGGACATGCACAGGTGCTGCCCTGCACTCAGTGTGGTGGCTGCCGGACACGCACTGCAGAGAGCAGGCACACAGCTGCTGCAGGACACGCACTGCAGAGAGCAGACACATAGCTGCACCTTCCTCAGGTCAGCCCATGGCTCCGCTGTCCTCCCAGCTCCGGCGCCAGACCTGGAGGCACAGTGGACAGCCCCCTCCTTCACCACTGCTCTCCTCAAACTGTGTCTCCTTTGTGTCCAGGGATTTTAACCATGGCTGTTTCTTTCTGTCTCGCCTGCGGCTGACTCATTCAAGTCTCCCTCACCTCTCAGCTCTCACACCTGCATTATTTACTGCCCTTCTAAGTCACCCATCCATCCCCTGCCCGGCAGCCAGAACGGGCTTTTGAAACACAGACCTTCTCACATCTCTTCTCCCACTGACCGCTTCTGTAACACACAGGGCACGATGCTCGGTGCAGCCTGGCCCTGCCTGCTGTACCCCTGAGCCCTTTCCTCCTCTCTTGCTCTGTTTTGGTCACGTGGCCCATTTTCAGCTGGGCAAATGCAGCCCCCTCTCCCACCTTGAGGCTTTCCCCTCTGAGCCGCCCCCCAGCTCCTGATGCTCTGTGAGTGCTCCCGGAACCAAGCCAGTCCGGCTACATTTTCTCGAGGCCCAGTAATGAGAAGATAAACTAGGAAAGAAGGGAGTTTACTGCTGTAACTGGATGCTGGGAGCAGGCCAGAGATAATTCCACCAGACCAACTCAAAGTGTTACAGTTTTCTTAGTGCTTATGTAGGTTGGGGTTATGTGTCTACATGCAGTATAGCATTCACCTAAGTCTACTGGTAACTAATTTTGCTTCAACTAGAAGGTCAGAGGCTACGACGCTTGCTGTGCCTGATTAAAAGGGCCGCAGTACCTCCAAGGCCTGTCTTCTGTGGTAACACAGTGATTACTTCTATCTTACCTCCTTTATAGCTTGGTCCGGAGAGCTTCCTAACAGTCTTCAATGAATCTGTTCAAACAGCTGCCTCCGTTACCTTGGCTCGTCTCAGACACGGGTCCTGGCACTGGCACGGAAAGACTGTCTATGATGTTGGCTTCCTCCAGGTTAGGGAGACTCCCGTGTAAGGCTCCTACTGACCACGTTTCATTTCTAGCTTTGATGTCTGGGCACTGTTTCCCTAGGTTTAACTATTTGCTCAATCTTAAGGCAGTGCTGTGGAAATCAGTGTAACTGCAGCGCCATGCAGGCTTGTCTTTGATCATCAGGAAGAAGAATTGGTCTGCCACAGGGGGACAATACAGGCTCCTGCTGGGGCTCAGCTGACAGCATGGTTTCTTTAAAGAAGCATCCCCATCCTGGCCCACCTGCAACAGGATCCCCAGAGTCTGTCTCTCATCACAACCCTCACTTGTTTTTCTTATGAAATGTTCTACATTTATCCATGGACTTTCTTTAAAACAGCAGAAAGGACAAACTGCTAATACAGAATGTGGAAGAATCTCAAATGCCTGATGTGGGGTGATGGAAGCCAGACTCCAGGATACCCCCCGGTGACAGGAGGGGCCACAGCTGCAGGGGACGATGGCACATCTGGGGCTTCAAGAACTGTGGGAGGGCTGGGTGCCTGACAGGGGCCCAAGGGAATGTCTCGAGGTGGTGGAAATGTTCTGCACTGTGGCGATTACACACTGCATGCATTTACCAAAAAGCAGAGAACTCTCGACTACCATGAGTAGATTTTACTGTAGCTCAATTACGCTTCAAAGAAAATCTGAAATAACTATTTCCCTCACAAAAACAATGACAAATATTAAAAAGCAAATCAGTAGCATTGAGCTATAAAAATATATTTGGGAAATGCCTTCAAAACGTGACAAAGGTTTAGTAGTTTCCATCTAGAAGGAACTCAGGAACAAATTCAGAAGAATCATCCTCAACAGCATAATAGAAATGTGAGCAGTGTGCATGAGCATGGACTGTCATTTCAAAACAGACACGATCAGACTGGTCTGCTTGACATGTATTTTTCAGTTAAACCTTCATTTTGAGGTTATTGTAAATTTACATGGAGTTGTAAGAAATAATACCTAGAGATCTCCTGTACCTTTTACCCCAATTTTTCTAAATGGTAACATCTTGCAAACATATAGTTCAATATTATGGCCAAGAAGTTGACCTGGATGCAGTCAAGACACAGAATATTTTCGTCACAGCAAACATCCATCACGGCGCCCTTTTACAGACAAACCCAAGTTCCTTTACCCTCATCTCTTACATAGCCCCTGGAAACCAGCAGTCTGTTCTCCATTTCTATTATCTTGTCACGTCAAGTACACTGTATAAATAGAATCATCACATTACATGTAGTATGTAATCCTCTGGGATTAATTTTTTTTTTTCACTTGGCGTGACTTCCTTGAGAATTCACCCAACTGTTGTATGTATCAGTAGTTGCCTTTTTTGGTTGCTGAGTACTAACCCATCACATGGACCTACCACAGTTTGCTTAAATATTCACCTCTTGAAGGATAGACACCTGGGTTGTTTCCAATTTATAGGTATTGTGAATAAGGCTATTATAGGCATTTGTGTATAGATTTTTCTGTGAACCTACATTTTCAATTTTGGGGGAGAGATGAATGCCCAAAAGTGCAATTGCTGGATCACATGTAAGTTGCATGCTTTATAACAAACTTCCAAACTGTTTTTCTAGAGTGGCTATAACATTTCACATTTAAAACAGCAATGCATGGGTGATTCCATCTCTGGGCATCCTCGTCAGGACTTGACATTGCCACTCCTGTTTATCTTAGTGGTTCTGATAGGTGTGCAGTGACGTATCATTGTGGTTTTAACTGGTATTTTCCTAGGGTTAAGGATGTTGAGCATCTTTTCATATGCTTCTTTGACATCTTTATATTCATTTCTGTGAAATGTCTGTTCATGTCTTTTCCCTATTTTTTAATTAGAATGTTTTTGTAACTGTTGAGTTTCAGAATTCTTTATATATATCCCAGATACTAGTCCTTTGCAGGATATGTGGTTTTTCTGTCTTTTTCATTCTCTTATCAAGGTCATTCACAGAGCAAATGTTTTTAATGTTTATGTAGCACAATTTACTAACTTTTTCCTTTTACAGATCTTGCTTTTTGTGTCAAGCTTAAGAAGTCTTTGATTAGCTCTGGATCCTACAGATACACTTTTACGTTCTTTTAAAAAAGTTTTATAGTTTTATTTTTTGTTTAAATCTGTGATCCATTTTGAGTTAACTTTTGTATAAGTTGTGAGATTTAGATCAAGGATTTCTTTTTTCTTTTTTCCCCTCTGGATGTCCAGTTACAGCACCATTTGTTCAAACGGTTATCCTTCTTTTATTAGATTGTTTTTTCATCTTTGTCAAAAAACAGCTGGGTATATTTGTGTGGGTCTCTTTCTGAGTTCTCTAACATGTTCTGTTTATCTATGAGTCTGCCCCTCAGCAGATATCCCAGAGTCTTTAATACCTTGGCTACATAATAGGTCCCAGCATTGGGTGGAATAATTCCTCCCACTTCACTATTCATTGTCAAGATTGTCTTAATTATTCTAGAGTCCGTGCCATTCCATATACAGTTTAGAATGAGCTTATATATGTGTACAAAAAACCTTGTTGAACTCAGAACAGCCAAAAGAATCTTCAAAAAAAAGAAGAGTAGAATTGGAGAACTCACACTTCTAAATTTTAAGACTTATTATAAAACTACAGAATCAAGACAGTGTGGTACTGGCAAAAGGGGAGACATAGAGGTCAATGGAACAGAACTGAGTCCAGAAATAAACTCTTACATTTAAGCTCAACTGTTTTCTGGCAACAGTGCTAAGAAAATTCAAATGAGAAAGATAAGGTTTTTCAACAAATGACGCCAGAACAACTGAATAAATATATGTGAAAATAATACTGTTGGGCTTCTTTCTTATACTATACTCAAAAATTAAATCAAAATGGGTCATACACTTAAACATGAGAGCTGAAACTGTGAAATGTTTAGAAGAAAACATAGGAGTAAATCTTTGTGACCTTGAGTTGGGCAGTGTTGTTTTTAAACCAGACACTAAAAGGACAGGTGGCAAAAAGAAAAATAGATACATTGTTTATTATGTGTTTCAGATTTTCTATATTCTTGCTGATTTTCTGTCTATGACTTCTATTGTTATAAGGGGGATTATTGAAGTCTTCAATTATATTGTAAGTTTGTGTATTTCTCTTTTCAGTTCTATCAGTTTTTGTTTTATTTTAAGGGAAAACTGTTGTTTCATGCATATACCTTTAAGATTATATATTCCTTGTGGATTGACTGATTATATTTTAATATTTATATCATTAGATTCTAAGTGCCATTTTTTTTTTTTTTTTTGGATGGAGTCCCACTCTGTCTCACAGGCTGGAGGGCAGTGGAGCAATCTTGGCTCACTGCAACCTCTGCCCCCTGGGTTCCAGCAATTCTCCTGCCTCAGCCTCCCGAGGAGCTGAGACTACAGGTGCACACGATCAGTCTCCACTAATTTTTGTATTTTAGTAGAGACAGGGTTTCACTATATTTGCCAAACTGGTCTAGAACTCCTGACCTCAAGCAATCCACCTGCTTTGGTCTCCCAGAATGCTGGGATTACACGTGTGACCCACCTTACCTGGCCCCAAGTGCCATTCTAAGTGTCCATTTTGTTGACTGTTTACCCTCAGTGCCTAGAGCAAGGCTTGCATGAGGAGGCTTCCACTATCTGCTAAATAAATAGGCTGACGTTTTTAACGTAAAAGATTTTCTAGATTAACCTATTCATTTTGCATAAAATGAGACCCATAAAAGTTACTCTAGTTGTTAATACTGTAAGAAATACCCATCAGAGAGCATTGGAGTAGACTACAATAGTTTTGCTCCCAGACTTACATTTAAAAGAAACATTTACTGCTGTTTGTGTGTATACATTACATGTGTGTTGAGATAAAGATTAAGTAAAAGGAGAAACCCCTACGTTCTAAAATGTTCTTGACCTTGACTATTGGTGTTTTATTACACTTTACCTTACTGCGCAATACATAACTCTGCATGTAATACGTGCTTAATTAACACCTAACTGCTTAGTGTTACCTTCCATTTCTCTTTGTGTTAATTTATTGGAATACCCAATCATGTTAATAAGAATTCATAAGGAAGCTCACTCTTCCTTCCAGAGGTCAGTACTCTAAGCTCAAGTCTTCACCTAAGAGTTCCTGAGAAAGCTGGGGTGCTTCTTTTCAGAAGCTGGAGATCCTCTTTCTCCCAGGACACCCAACACAGGACCTATTTAGATCTGAAATCTTACCAACTGGTTTACTCATGTAAACACAGTCCCAGGTCCCCGATCCTTATGGTCTGCAGGCAAAAAACTCTTATTAAATAATGTATGAAACCCACAGCTGGACCATGGTCACATTGTTGCCCAGCCAGTGATATTTTGGTCTTATTTTGAACCCTGCATTTTCGTTTGTTTCCACTATTTGCCTTATTGCCCACCCACCCCCACCCAAGGACACCTGTCTTGCCTAAGGAAGCATTAAGTCACTAAATGACGTGATCCATGTTAGAGGAGAAAAAGTGAGCGCTGGCAGCTGATCTAAGCTCTGTGAAGCTGGAAGGAAGCCAGGACTGTCATTTAGCCTCATTCCCACACTGATTCCTGCTACTTCAACATTGGGCTGCAGCAACCTTGGCCGCAGGGGTGGCCCTCTGTACTAATTAGGATTGAGAACTCTGGGTCAGAAAACGTGCTCTGAATGGCAGATAGGAAGCAGAGTGTCGTGTACCTCCAAGCACGTTTGCATGGATACTTCACTCTGGGACAATGTTGGGTTCACACTACCTATATAGTTGCTAGTGACACTGAGATTTTTGTCAGCTGTGCATTAGTTCAAGAGATACCAAGCACAACAGACATGCTACTACCTTTAAGAAACAAAAAATACGATGCGACCAAAGAATGACTGCAGATAAAATCTCACATTGGCTATGTCTTGCTATGTTGCTCATTTCAGAGGTGCATGAACCGAGTGTGCTGGCGGGGCTGTGGGGATTCCACCCAGAATATAAGGAGTTGGAAGTTGAGCTTAATCATAGGGCAGCAATGGGAAGTCACGGTGGTATCAGAGTGACCAAGTCCTCACCACAGTGGCCACCCCAGTCCCTGGAATCCTGGAAGGCTCTAGCAATGATCTTTTTTTTTTTTGAGATGGAATTTTGTTCTTGTTACCCAGGCTGCAGTGCAATGGCACGATCTCGGCTCACCACAACCTCTGCCTCCTGGGTTCAAGCAATTCTCCTGCCTCAGCCTCCTGAGTAGCTGGGACTACAGACATGCGCCACCATGCCCAGTTAATTTTTGTATTTTTAGTAGAGACAGGGTTTCACCGTGTTGACCAGGATGGTCTCGATCTCTTGACCTTATGATCCACCCACCTCGGCCTCCCAAACTGCTGGGATTATAAGCAGTGATCTTCATGATAAGCATGAATCTGGTGCTTCAAGTGTCCCCCAGTGCATGCACTGAGATCCTTTGGCTTCTGTGCTCTGTGTTCAGATAATGTCATGTTTTCTCATAGTTAGGCATTCATTACATAGCAGAAAGTAGGAATCTTACAGTCAGAATGGCCACCTTTCCACTGTAAACTCAGTCAAATTGCTTATCTCATTTGGCCTCAGTTTTTCTATCTAGAAAAAGGGAATCATAATAGTGCTGGCCTATTATGATTGCAGTAGATAATGCTGACTGTCATGGCAGATACAGGCTTCCCTGACTAAAATCTTCCATGTATCATGCCATCCTATTGGACTTGCCTGCAGAGGCACAGAGGGGGCCTTTCTTCCGTATCCTCTGCCTTGCTCTTCCCAGTTCCCTGGGAGGAGAAATGCCAGGTGGTGGCCCTTCAGTTATTAGCAATGGAAATAGACTTCACTCTGTCACCCAGGCTGGAGTGCAATGGTGTGATCTTGGCTCACTGCAACCTCTGCCTCCCAGGTTCAAGCAATTCTCCTGCCTCAGCCTCCTGAGTAGCTGGGATTACAGGTGCCCACCACCACACCCAGCTAATTTTTATATTTTTAGTAGAGATGGGGTTTCACCATGTTGGTCAAGCTAATCTCGAACTGCTGACCTCAGGTAATCCTCCCACCTTGGCCTCCCAAAGTGCTAGGATTATAGGTGTGAGCCACCATGTGAGGCCTAAATACTGAGTTTTAATACAGAGTGCTAAAACTGAAATCTGGACAGGACCAAAATCTGGACAGCTATATCAAAGGTCAAGTGAGGCTTTCTAAGATCTTGGGATATTTCTTCCACTGTCATCTGCAAAAAAAAAATCTAGTTTATAAGAGACTGTCATGGTGACATTTTTGAAATAATATTTAGAATTCCTTCCTTTTATGCATGTTTCCCTCTGATGCTCCTCTTGTTTGCTGAAATTATTTCACTTCATATGGGACCCTGGCAAATGAATGCCAAGTTTACAGTGGGACGCCCAAGGAAAAAATGTAGAATAATTAGTGAAATCAATGAAGTAAAAGGAAACATCAGCCCCCAGTGAGAAGTCTTTGTTCTGTCTTATTTTTATATGTTTAGGAATTTTATTTACTTGTGTAGGGAGACTGATAGTCAGTTATGGTACATGGACTTAACAGCTAAAATACATTTATTTAATTATTGTTATGTTTTTTCTTATGCAGTGCAAGTTGGCTTTTTATCAGGTGAAAGAAAGAACACATTTATTTGTTCTGTTCTGGGAAGCATCCACTGCTCCACAGTCTACATTTAGATATCAAAAGTCATTTGGAACTTGATTTATTCAATAAACTCCTTCATTGGAAAACCTGAGAATATTTATCATATTATATACCAAACCTGGTATATAATGCTGATTGAACCATGATAAATTGTCAAATGTCACCTGTGTGCAACTAAAATATTCTCTATTGCAGCCTTATGAGAAATCCTGAGCTTGAACCACCCAGCGGAGCCTTCTAGATTCTTAACACTTGCGAACCATTTGTTGTTTTAAAGCTGCCAGGCTTGAGGGAAATTTGTTATACAGAATAGCACATCAGTACATATTTTGGTACCTGAAAGCAAGATGCTACCAAACAGAAAATTTCAAATGTGAGAATGACTCCAGACTGAGAATTATGAGGTTGCTTTAAGGACTTTACAGAGTGCATTAAAGAATGGTTTGAGTGATGCCTTAAAGTACTATTCAATCAGCCAAAAGACCCTCAGATATCTAACAGGGTGACTTACAGATCTTCTCAATCAAACAAAAGGACTTCTAAGAAGGTTAAGGCATTGTCTCTGAGCAGAAGCCTAAGGTAGAGAAGGGCTTATTTCAGACTGATTTGTGGTGTGACTTTTGTTTAATGGAATAAAACTCAATGATTCAAGACTTAAACATGAGTCTTAAACAGAAACCTAACATCATAAAAACCCTAGAAGGAAACCTAGGCAAAACCATTCAGAACATAGGCATAGGCAAGGACCTCATGACTAAAACACCAAAAGCATTGGCGACAAAAGCCAAAATAGACAAATGGGATATAATTAAACTCCTACAGCAAAAGAAACAATCATTAGAGTCAACTGGAAACCAACAGAATGGGAAAAAATTTTGCAATCTACCCATCTGACAAAGGGCTAATATCCAGAATCTATGCAGAACTAAAACAGATTTAAAAACAAACAAAAAACCCATTCAAAAGTGGGTGAAGGACATGAACAGACACTTTTCAAAAGAAGACGTATATGAGGCCAAAAAACATATGAAAAATGCTCAACATCACTGGTCATTAGAGAAATGCAAATCAAAACTACATTGAGATACCACCTCACACCAGTTAGAATGGTGATGATCATTAAAAAATCTGGAGAGAACAGATGCTGGAGAGGATGTGGAGAAATAGGAACACTTTTACACTGTTGGTGGGAGCATAAATTAGTTCAACCATTGTGGAAGACAGTGTGGCGATTCCTCAAGGATCTAGAAATAGAAATTCCGTTTGACCCAGCAATCCCATTACTGGGTATATATCCAGAGGATTATAAGTCATTCTATTATAAAGACACGTGCACACATATGCTCACTGTGGCACTGTTTACAATAGCAAAAGCCTGGACCCAACCCAAATGCCCATCGATGATAGACTGGACAGGGAAAATGTGGCACATATACACCATGGAATACTATGCAGCCAGAAAAAATGATGAATCCGTGTCCTTTGTAGGGACATGAATGAATCTGGAAACCATCATTCTCAGCAAACTGACACAAGAACAGAAAATTAAATACTGCGTGTGCTCACTCATAGGCGGATGTCGAACAATGAGAACACGTGGACACAGGAAGGGGAGTATCACACACTGAGATCGGTTGCAGGGGACTAGGGGAGGAACAATGGGGCAGGGAGATTGGGGAGAGATAACATGAGAGGAAATGTCAGATATAGGTGACAGGGGGATGGAGGCAGCAAACCACATCACCATGTGTGTACCTGTGCAACAATCCTGAATGTTCTGCACATGTACCCCAGAACCTAAAGTGCAATAAAATATATATTTTTTAAAAATCTCGATGAGATTTATAATTTAAAAATATATATATATATTTGACAAGTCACCATCAGTATGTAAAAGGATTGAAACAGTCCAAAATGAGGTGGACCATTCCTCCCAGCAGGAAGCCAGCTGAGAAAACTACTCGGCTGCAAATGCATGCCACCTTTCATGGAAAAATAATAATTCAGAGAATGGAACCAAGAATCCCAAGGACCAATTGAGGAGTCACAAAGAAGAACAGGTGGGCAGGAGTGGGACTGAGTCCTAAGCATCCAACATTTTCCAGGTTGGATTCCAGAACTGAGGCAGCCAAGAGTGCTGGTGCACCTCCAACTTCCCTCGTTTTGAAAAGAGAGGGCAGACGGTGGTTTCTACTGTTTTATTCTGCTGAGCCCAAGCTGGCATCACCCCAAAAGTGGCAGCAGGGGAGTTCCCAAAAGAGAGAGTCCCAAACCCTCCCATGATGGGGCCAGTTGGGATTACAAAGAAAGAAGCAGTAAACTCTACGGTGATCAGTCCAGAGCATTATTCGGGGAACTTACTTAACAGAGGGCTGCAGAAATCCTCTCAATAACCAGTGAGAGAAAAGGGGTGCTCTGCCCATGCACATCCACAGTGAGGGGTCAGGGCATGAGGCCAGTTTCTTTCAGTGTTTGGGGCAACAACCTAGATACCCTTATCAGTGCCTAAAAATGTTCAAGACATACCTTTGTTTGATTTGAGCCTGCTTGGAAGAACCTGTAGTTGTCCGGGTCACAGAGAGGTCAAGATATTCTGTGATTTTCTATCCAGACACAGAAAGAAAGAGGGTGTCACTGGGGACCAAACACCTACTCCTATCCCCATTTTATGCTGAGGGGAGCAGATCTGATCTCTTTCGTTCTAGAGTTGTGAGGATACATAACAGACCACGGATTTCAGCTGATGGGACGAGATCACTTTTATAAGAGTCTTGAGAAGGGGAGAGTTATTTTGCATGACTGATGGACAGAACTCACTGAGGCCAGAGGAAAGATGGTGGTATACAACCCCTAGGATGGGCCCTGTGACCCAGGCTTCTAATAGTCACATTCTTCAGTGGTTTCCTCCTATGTGGCACTAGCATTGGGATGGCAGAAGGGGTGATGGGTTACCTCTGAGACTAGGTAATAAAAGACAACACGACTTGCATTTTGGTAACTCTTCCAGCTCACTGTCCCTGGGGAAAGCCAATTGCGATGTTGCAAGCAGCCCTACGAGAGGCCCACCTGGTGAGGAGCTGGGGCCTCTGCCCACAGTCATGCAAGAGCATTTAGAAGCAAATCTTGCAGCCCTGATCAAACCTCAGATGACTGCAATCTTGGATGAAACTTGATAGACCTAGAGCCAGAGCCAGCCAGCTAAGATGCGCCTGGATTTCTGTCCAGTAGCACTGTGAGGTCACGAATTTCACCACGCCTCAGGGTATTTCGTTACATAGCAGTGGGTAATTAGTACGCAAGGTGGCACTGTGCTGTCCTAAAACTGCCTCTAGATAATCTAATAATGGTCTTGGTCTACAATCTGGGATGCTGAGGAAGAGAAACTGGAGGCTGGGAGTCACCCTAGCAGGTGGTAACTCCCTCAGGGTCATCTGCCAATAGTCAGAGTCATGCTTTGACCACCGTGTCTTGACTCTGCCACAGGGGAGGGCCCTCCTGAGGGAGCCGTGGTCAAGAGCAAGGTGCTGTGCCAGGCTGCTCCTGCTGCTGAGCGCATCTGCTCAGACGGAGGGGTGCTGAGAGCTGCAGTAGCTGAGGAACACCTGGAGGGCCAGCCTTAGCATTTTCCATCAGGCAGGAACCTTGCTGCTTTACACTGTAGTGTCAATGGCTCACAAACAGATAGCTTGCTTTTCAGATTCGCCTACCCATAGGATTTACTTTTGACATCTACAGGACGATAGAGATTGGCTCCCAATTTATTGTTTAGCTTCTTTCGTTGTAATTCTAAATGTATAGAAAAGTTGCAAGAGTTGCAGAAGGAGCTCGTATATATGTATTTGCAGATTTACAATGTGCCCCATTTGCTACCTATTGATCTATTTACTTGAGAGTAAATTGGAGACATTGTGCCCCTTTTATCTGTAAATGGCTCAGCATGTGTTTCCCAAGAAGGATATCCTATTAGATAACCGTGGTACAGTTTTCAAAATCAAATAATTGAAGATTGATATAATACCATTATCTAATCCACAGCCCATATTCAGATTTCATCAATTTTCCCCGAAGTTTTCTTCTCCCCTCTCTAAAATCCAATACAGGATTACACAGTCCATTGATCCATCTCCTTGGTCTCTCTTAAACTTCATCACTTTCTCAGTCTTTATCTGGGCATCTTGATCATGGATTTTGTCTTAACAAAAAACAAAGTAAAGCCTGTTACTTTGTAGGATGCCCTTGACATGATTTTTCAACTTCACGATTAAATCCCTATCATGCATTTTTTGGCAGGAATGCCACAGGGGGACACTGTGTCCTTCCCAGTGCACACATGAGGAGACACATGACCATGTCTGCCCCTACGTTAGTGATGTTAACCTTCATCCGTGGATTAAGACAGTGACTACCAACGTTCTTCAATAAGCGGTTACCAATCTCATCTTCATAATTAGTAAGAGACTAGCACAGAGACGTTTCAAGACTAGGTAACTATCTTGCTCCTCTCAACCTTTAACCCAGTAGTTTCATTATTCATTGACAATGTTCTAACTTTACTGTTTCCACATTGTTTGTTCATATTGCTATCAGAAAAAATATTTTCTCATTTCTTTATTACTTTGTGCATTCATAACAGTCAGAACCAATGGAAGCTGATTTTATTCTGTATGTTATGGTACCTAACTAGTATAAGTCACGTTGAGACTCATTGTCAGATCTGCTCAGCAGGAGTTCCGTCAGCAGCTTCCTGTATCCTTTGGCGTGACCCATTCTTCTTGAAGAACTTCCTTATTTTATGGCTCAACATGATGTTTTGGTTCCAATTTATTTTTGTTTAAGAGCAAAGCAGTAATTTCTTACTGGGCTTCCTGGTGGGGTTAGTAGCCTATAAAGAACTCCACAGGATGGTCACCTTGAATTATACCCTCAGGTCCTTACATTTTTTTGTACAATTTAAAAAATAAGGCATACCTTTCCTGCCATGGGACTTGGTGAGAAATGGAGGCTTTGAAATGTGAAAACCTTCATCCCAGAGGATCAGCTGGTGAAGAGATAGCATTAAAGATAGAACTGGCTTGGAGTAGAAACACATTTGCATCCAAACAGTTGCACGACTCTTCCTTTAAAACCTCAAGAACTCTCCTTGGCTGCCCCTTGGGTTAGCTCTATGGGTTATGCTTTTCTGATATCCAGTGAGTCCGTTAGTGTTTGGCAAAGAAGTCATCCCCTCTCTCCCGGTACCATGGGGATTCCTGGCACAACGCCTGCTCCTCCATTTTGTGGAGATGAGGTTGCCACAGGCCAGAGGCTCTGCAAGGCGACAAGGCTTCCGCTGGATTCAATGTCCTTGTGAGATAGAATAAGAAGATGGGATGGAAATAGACTCACCTTGAGTTTGCATCCTAGTACACCAGAGTGGAAAGGACTTCCGACGTGTTGATAAGTGATGCTTGCCCCATTGTTTGTGGTTGATTATCTGTACTCCATTTCTTGATGATGAAAATGCCTTGATGATGAAAAATGCATAAAATGAAGACCTCAATTTAAAATAAATCAGACAAAATGGAAGATGAACATAATCAATTAAAAAATTCAAAAGATTAAAGTCCCAACTGTGGCGGCATCATGAAGACTACCCTAGTCTTTGATTTTGAACTGAAGCAGTGACGGCGTTTCTGGTCCATTCTAGAACGTGTACCCACAGTGGGGTGAAAATGGCCCTTGATAGGGTGAGAAAGCATACTCTGTTTAATGTGAGGGATGGAGGTGGAGAGGGACTGAAAACTGAGATTGATCCAGTGGGTTCTGGTAGACAGGGACTTGGCTGTCTTCAGGACCTCCTCACCAAGTTCAGAGTGGCAAGCGAGTGGTCAGGCAGGTGAAAAGGGGCTGAGCAGGCCTTGGGGAGCACTGGGTGTGCAGGGGGCGTGGTGCTGTACCGATGGAGCCCCTGGGAGCTGAGAGTGGCAGGGTGAGGCCTCCTGAGAGCCCCGATTCTCAACTGATTTGAAGGCAATGGAGAGAGATGAGTGGTTTTAAGCAGGGGAGGGACCTAGTCAGGTTCAGGTTTTCAAACTGTGAACTACCCCAGCAGCAGTGTGAAGGGTGGTCCCAGGCAAGGGTGGGGCCAGCACCAGGAATCGGGAGGAGGCCGGGGCGCACAGAAGATGCCTCCCGCCTTGAGGACCTCGTGACCAAAATCCCTGGTATTCTATGTTTAGTACTTTTACTTGAATTCTTTTTCTTTTTTTCTTTTCCTTGAGACAGACTCTTGCTCTGTCGCCCAGGCTGGAGTGCGGTGGCGCAGTCTTGGCTCACTGCAACCTCTGCCTCCTGAAATAAAGAGATTCTCCTGCCTCAGCCTCCCAGTAACTGGGATTACAGGCGCCCACCACAACACCCAGCTAATTTTTTGTATTTTTGGCAGAGATGGGGTTTCAGCATGTTGGCTAGTCTGGCCTCAAACTCCTGGCCTTAAGAGATCTGCCTACCTTAGGCTCCCTCAGTGCTAGGATTACAGGCGTGAGCCACCATGCCCAGCCATTCTTTTAAAAAATTATTTTTAATAATATATTTTCCAAAACACAGACCAGATGATATAAAAGGGACTGTCACTGTGACTGCATTTGGGTCTTAGAAAGTGGGTCTGGGCAGTCATGGAACCGAGGCTGGACCCTTGCTGACATCAGAAGCACCCCCAGAATCACAGTGTAATTGGAGATGAAATTCATGGCAATGCTCAAAAAACGGGAGCAGCCGCAGCCCCAGCCAGTCATTTCCCTGGACAGTAGAATTCTATGCTAGCCCATTTTCCTGGCCTCAGTTCTGACCAACAAATGAAAGATTTAATTGAACCCAAAGAAAAAATCAATTTCCTCCTTTTAATTTTAATTGGATAGTTCAGCTGGTGAGAGCACTGCAAAATGAACTTCATTGCCTGTTTGTAATATTAAAGAGAAATTTAATGTAATTAAACATAATCACTATACATTGTTCTGAAATGGCGCTCCTGAAATATTTACATGGGCAATGCTGCCCCCTGCTGGCCATATTAGGGCACTAACACGGTGCTGTACCTGTTTCTATTTTGGTTGGCATTTTTCTTTAAAATATTTAACTTGATAGACCTTTGCTCATCTCTAGCAGGAACTGTTGGGAATGAATTCTGTGCTGTTGCTTCCAATCCTGAGATGAAGTGGGACTCCCCTCCCCATCCACCTGACAGAGTCATCTCATTTCTACCTTGAAAAATTGAAGAACAAAGGTAATGTGTTTCATCACAGAATTCGGCTTACACACCAGCATGGAAGACAGATTTCTGTTTAAGCTAATACTCTCTGCCCAGACGATTTTTTATGCTGCTGTATAACTGAGCCAGCTTCGTAAAGGAACATGGATCTGGCTTGTAAATGAGGTCGCTAGGGGAGCTGAATTATAAATGATAGAAAAAGTTAATCTTTCTCAGGTTAAAAATATCATAAATCTCTGTAATTAAGGTGTTTCATTTTTTTTCCTTCCTAAGTTCAAATTGGATTTTGCATGTGGAAAGATGAAATCACTTACATCCATAAAAATATATCAGGGCTGTGTGAGAATTAGCTGAAGAGATACCAAGGAGCATAGCAGGTTTACACAAAGACAGGCATGTTCGGCGGAGTCCTTTGGAAATGCTACAGTGTGCCTTGTAATTTATAACACACAGTTTACTTTATTTAGGTTGTAACATCTTGAATCTTCCTTTCCCAATAGCAAGCAATTCCAGGCAGGGGAGCTAGGCCATCATTTCATTTCTCTGGCAGCAAACAATATAATGCTAAGCAGGGGAATTCTATTTCCACGACTTGAGTTGATGTGACTGAGTCCCGGAGCACATTTATAGCTGGTAACAAGCACAGAAAAATCCTTATTAGCCAATGAGGAAGAGGTGACATGAACGCTGATCTCCTTGGTCTAGGAAGACCAGGAATATTGTTGCTGTCCTGTAGGAGTCGTCAGTGGTCAAGCATACCTGTGTGCTACCCGAGCAAGAATCAGAAGACAGCCCTTCTACTTTGGCATCCAGGGGTAATCAGCAAGTTACCAACAGAAGTACCACATTTAGACTTCACTATGAGTTGGGCTGTGAGACAGAAGAAAAACAGCAGGCTTGATGTCCTCATGACATTCTGCTTCAGTGCTGTGGAGTGCCCTCGGACTGTAGCAAAGTCGGGAGGTTTTCATGGTTATTGGATTTCTCAGAATGCTAAACTCTGGTCTTTTATTTATTTATTTATTTTTTATTGTACTTTAGGTTCTGGGGTACATGTGCAGATCATGCAGGATTGTTGCATAGATACATGGCGATGTGGTTTGCTGCCTCCATCCTCCCGTCACCTACATCTGGCATTTCTCCCCATGTTATCCCTCCCCGACCTCCCCACCACCCCCACTGTCCCTCCCTTGCCCACACCCAACAGACCCCAGCGTGTGATGCTCCCCTCCCTGTGCCCACGTGTTCTCATTGTTCAACACCTGCCTATAAGTGAGAACATGTGATGTTTGATTTTCTGTTCTTGTGTCAATTTTCTTATAGGTGCATCTAAAAATTCTTTTGACCCACGTGACTCAAATTTGTCAGTTTCCAATATTTCCATGTCATCATTTTTATCAAACTGAATTAAT
>CAUYQU010002946.1:0-26079 GCA_963574635.1 Cheracebus regulus
TTATAATATACTACACATTGTGAAAAACATAGTTACTTTCACCATAATAATATATTTTGCAGTAAATCCATATATAACATGGACACAGGGAGGGGAGCATCACACACTGGGGTCTGTCGGGGGCAAATAGGGGAGGGACAGCAGGGGGTGGGGAGTTGAAGAGAGATAGCATGGGGAGAAATGCCAGATACAGGTGATGGGGAGGAAGGCAGCAAATCACCTTGCCCTGTGTGTACCTATGCAACAATCTTGCATGTTCTTCACATGTACCCCAAAACCTAAAATGCAATTAAAAAATAAAATGAAATAAAAAATAAATTTAAAAAAAAGTTGTGGTCAGGTATGGTGGCTGATACGTATAATCCCAGCACTTTGGGAGGCCAAGGTGGGAAGATGGCTTGAGCCCAGAACCAGTCTGAGACCAGCCTGGGCAACATAATGAGACGTCATCTCCACACACACACATGCACATACACACACAAATTAGCCAGGGTGGCACATGCCTCTTAGGAGGCTGAGGTGGAGGCTCATTTTAGCCTACGAGGCAGAGGTTGCAGTGAACAGTGGCAGAGCCATTGCATTCCAGCCTCGGTAACAGAGTGAGCCTTATCACACACACCCAGAAAAACTGTGAGGTATTTTTTGTTGTTTTTGAGACAGAGTTTCACTCTTGTTGCTCAGTATGATAGAGTACAACAGTGCCTTCTCAGCTCACTGCAACCTCCACATCCTGGTTTCAATCGATTCTATTACCTCAGCCTCCCAAGTAGCCGGGATTACAGGTGCACACCATCATGCCCAGCTAATTTTTGTATTTTTAGTAGAGATGAGGTTTCGCCATGTTGGCCAGGATGGTTTGGAATTCCTGACCTCAGGTGATCCACCCACCTTAGCCTCTCAAAGTGCTGGGATTACAGGCGTGAGCCACTGTGCCTGGTCTAACTTGTGAGGTTTGAGTAAAAGTCATTTATAAATGAAACTTAGTTTTTTTCCATTAGAAAAACAAGTAAAAGTGAATGCAACTAAATTGCAGCTACGGATAAACCAATAATCACGATCAGATGGCACTAGAAGCAGAATCTTAAGCTTCCATCTACAGCTGACCCAACCTTGGGATTTTCTAACAGGAAAGAATACCCAGTGCCCAGATCCACAAGGGTGTAGCCACAGAGAAGAGCTGTGGAACTTAGCTGTGATTGGACCATTCTGTGAAATTAAAGAAATACGCACTCCTGGATGGCACATCTGAATACAAACAATAGAGGCCGCGGATCTCCTAGGTGCGGTGCGTCCTTTCCTTCACAGAAGTTCTTTACTGAATACTTGCTACAGGCAAGCTGTCAGGAGGGGATCCAGGAAGGTGCCAGGTGGCCCCACCCTTGAGCCACCAGCCATCTGGGAGGTAGGCCAGGGGAGGGCCCAAACTGCTAACTCAAGAAATTAATAATGCTTATAGAGAACCACATGACTATTCTCATCAAATCATTAATGACTAAAAAGGCAGTATCGAGAGCTACAAGTTTTGCAAAACTGGAATTGAGGCAGCGTCTATTAGTATCTCATCTGGCTGCTTATCCAATAGCTCTTAAAGAGACAAAGACAAACTACTGCATCATGAAAATGACTAAAGTGCCCTCCTGATCCTTTCTGTAAAACTCCAACCATAATGGGGAAGAGAAGGCTGGACTGCACAGCTGTCTTTCGGACAGTGACAACTAATTGGTCATGTCTTTACCTGTAAATTAACAAGCTGCGAGGTGGATTTTCCTTGGAGGCACAAGGCCTGTGCAATAAACGCATGCAAATCCTCTAGGCAAAGAGTGTCCACCTGAAAAGGACAGAGAAAGGCCAGTGTTAAGCTACAGGAGAATTTAAAACATTTCTTACAAATTGATCTCAGTTACTAAATACAGGTGTGTGTATAGTGCAAACATTCACACAGAAGCATACGCAGGCATGTACAGGCACACGCATGTGCACAAAGGCACACACACAGGTACACACACACAGGGACATGCACACGCAAAGGTGCACACAGAGGCGCATGCACAAGCACACAAGGGCACACATGCAAGCACACACACAGAGGGACTCACAGACATGCATGCAAACACAGGCACACATGCACACACAAAGGTGCACACACAGGCACACGCACAGGTGTGCACATGCTGCATCAGACCTCAGGTAGTGGGCAGGTGGAAGAGTACAGCCTCTTCACACCATTCCTGGCTCCTGGCTGTGAGGCTCTCTCTCTGGTGTCCCCAGTTGTGCACCCAACTCACAGCCTAGCTAGAAGGGGAGCCTGAATTTCTAGTCGGGCTAGACTCTAACAAGGTAAAACTCTCCAGAACACCTGGGAATAATCATGAGGTGACAACCAAGACCAAGTCTTAGAGCCAGACAGGTGATCATGTTTGGCACAAACTGCACAGAGCAAACAGAAGTTTTCAGAGGGAGAGAGAGCGAGAGCGAGCGAGCAAGCGAGCATCCATAGCTGGGCTGAACTGGGGTCATCATCCACTTCTGGCAACCCAGAGGAAACCTGTGTCCTCGAATCCCAGTTGACAGTAAATCAGAACCCATAATATGAGACCCCACCAATCCTCTGTGGAATCAAAAGACCCAACACAAGTGAGAAGAGGAAGGAGGTACAGAGGAACAAGAGACAGCATGGGACAGAGTGAGAATCCTTGTGTGTGGAGTAGATGATGGAGATAAGGAGAGGGCATGGAGAACGAGGAAGACGTGGACGGTCCGGGCCTCATCAACAGCAGACGGTGCTTGCCATCCTTTCGCCTGCCCGACACCGTGATGAGGTCGAGACATTCCCCTCCTGGCCACCGAGTTCTGCTACCCAGACAAAAGCAGAACATGCCTGCTGACTGAACGATTCCACACCATCCTAAGACCACAAGAGCTGCTTCTCACAGAGGAGCACCTTCTGTGGCAAATGAAGGCTTGCGGAAAAAGAAACAGGAAAGCCAACAGCAAACCCATCAATTACAATTTCACTGATTCTTCTTGGATATTAAAAATGGCTAATATGACTATTTGCAATAAAAACGACTGCACCATAAATCAGAAAAGACTCCTGTGCTCCCCTGGAGGATGTTGGCATTTGCTTCTGCTGAGATGGGGGTGCTGACTGCCGCTGAGACCTGCTGATGCTCTTACTGACCATGTCACTATTCTAGTCCTTTTATTCCAAGTAGGCATGACCTTGGACATATTTTATGTTCCTTTTATTCCATTTCTATGATGTAAACTTACTTTGCAGAGGATATTCTCAGAAGAGTCTTTAATAAAATCATTTGTGACTGTTGTTAACTGAGAGGTCAGACCAAATGAGAGTACAGTTGACCTCTGAACAATATAGGTTTGAATTGAGTTGAACTGAATTGAGTGGGTTCACTTATATGTGGATTTTTTTTTTCAACCAAATGCAGATGGAAAAATATAGTATTCACGGGCCATAAAACTCAAATATACAGAGGGCTGACTTTTCAAATACGTGGGCTCCACAGGCTGACTTTAGGACTTGAGTATGCATGAATTTTGGCATACTTGGGCGTCCTGGGACCAATCCCCCACATATACCAAGAGACAAATGTCTTTAGTTTCTCTGTCATTTTTGTGCACTGAATCTGATGCAATTCTACTCCATATTATACATCAAAACATCTAATTTAGGCTTAACTATGTAAAACTGTTAATATTTCTATAAATGTATCTTTTTAGCCTTATTAATTATCCCTTAGTTATAATACAGCATCTTCTTACTCTAATGAATATCACTGATTTGTCAATTTGTTGTTTTCTAGTTTTAAAAAGTTCCAATTTAAACCTCTCTTTTAAAGACACGTTACCAAGTCTGCTCATGCCAATTTGCACTAAAGAGATTTTATTTAAAAGATCTTTATTAATAGAAGAAAGGTAAAGTGGAAATTTTCCTTCTGATGCTTGTTTTGCCTCGGGTTTATAAAAACAGGGATGTGAAGTTACTTTTCTGGGGTCCTGGGCTTTTTCTGCTTGAAGTGAATTTAAATAACTGACAGTCACTCGCACAGTCACTGAGAAGGTAGAGCCGCACCACATGACCACACGCAGGATCAGCAAGTACTGTGAATGCGGAGCAGTGGGCAGCATGTGCCTCCTGGAGCGCTGACAATGGCCTCCCTGTTGTTGCGCACACACATGGTAACAAGGACAAAACACATGTTATTTTTAAGGGTGAGAAAAGTCAGCTTACTGGCTACCCACCACTTCCCAAGTCCCATTATGACTCAACTTTAACTACAGATACCTGTAGATTATGAGACAATAGAAAATATTAACCAATAGTACAGGCATGCATATTTAATATATAATAACAACAGAAATATCTTTTTACATTTTTTTCCTCCAACGTTTAAGTATGGGGGTACATGTGCAGGATGTGCAGGCTTGTTACATAGGTAAACATGTGCCATTTTATATCCTAAGACTTTGCTGAAGTTGCCTCCTGGGGATACAGTCAACTTGATCATGTTGGATAAGCTTTTTGATCTGCTGTTGGATTTGGTTTGCTGGTATTTTATTGAGGATTTTTGCATCGATATTCCTCAAGGATATTGGCCTGAAGTTTTCTTTTTTTGTTCTACGTCTGTCAGGTTTTGGTATCAGGATGATGTTGGCTTCATAGAACAAGTTAGAAAGGAGTCCTTCCTTTTCAATATTTAGAACAGTTTCAGTAGAAATGGTACTAGCTCTTCTTTGTACCTCTGGTACAATTCAGCTGTGAATCCATCTGGTTCTGGATTTTTTTTTTTTTTTGGTTTGGAAGGCTATTTATTATTGCCTTAATTTCAGAACTCATTACTGGTCTATTCAGAGATTCAATTTCTTCCTGGTTCAATCTTGGGAAGGTGTATATATACAGGAATTTATCCATTTCTTCTAGATTTTCTAGTTTATGTGCACAGAGGTGTTTATAGTACTCTCTGATGGTTGTTTGTATTTATGTGGGGTGAGTGGTGATAACCCCCTTATTTCTGATTGCATTTGATTCTTCTCTCTTCTTCATTATCCAGCTAGTGGCCTATTTCATTTTTTTTTTTTTTTCCAAAAAATCAGATCCCGGATTTGTTTATTTTTTTTTAAGGGTTTTTCTTTTGTTTCTATCTCCTTCAGTTCAGCTCTGATCTTGGTTATTTCTTGTCTTTTGCTAGCTTTGGGGTTTTCTTTTGCTCTTGGTTCTCTAGTATTTTTAGTAGAGATGTTAGGTTGTTAACTTGAGGTCCTTCTTGTATTTAGTGCTATAAATTTCCCTCTTAACATTGCTTTAGCTGCATCCTAGAGATTCTGGTATGTTGTCTTTGTTCTCATTAGTTTCATTATTTACCCAAGAGTCATTCAAGAGCAGGTTGTTCAATTTCCATGTAGTTGCATGGTTTTTGGTGAATTTCCCAATCCTGAGTTCCAGTTTGACTGCTCTGTGGTCTGATAGACTGTTATATCTTTCAGTTCTTCTGCATTTGTTGAGGAATGTTTTACTTTGATTATGTGTTCAATTTTAGAGTAAGTGCCGAGCGGCAATGAGAAGAATGTATATTATGATGAACTTGGGTGGAGACTTCTGTAGAGATCTATCAGGTTCATTTAATCCAGAGCTGAGCTTAGGTCCTGAATATCTTCGTTAATTTTCTGTCTTGATGATCTAATATTGTCAGTGGGATGTTAAAGTTTCCCACTATTAAATTGTGTGGGACTCTCTTTGTGAGTCTCTAAGAACTTGCTTTGTGAAGCTCGGTGCTCCTGTACTGGGTACATATCTACATAGGATAGTTAGCTCTTCTTGTTAAATTGAACCCTCTACCATTATGTAACACCCTTCCTTTTTTGATCCTTGTTGGTTTAAAGTCTCTTGTCAGAAACTAGGATTGCAATCCCTGCTTTTTTCTTTTTTCCATTTGCTCGGTAAATTTTCTTCCAATCCTTTATTTTGAGCTCATGTGTGTCTTTGCACATGAGATGGGTCTCTTGAAGACAGCATATGGATGGGTCTTGACTCTTTATCCAGCTTGCCATTCTGTGCCTTTTTTTTTTTTAGACAGAGTTTCGCTATTCTTGCCCAAGCTGGAGTGTGATGGTGCAATCTCAGCTCACTGCAACTTCCGCCTCCCAGGTTCAAGTGATTCTCCTGCCTCAGCCTTCTGAGTAACTGGGATTACAGGCATGCGCCACCACACCTGACTAAATTTTTGTATTTTTAGTAGAGACAGGGTTTCACCATGTTAGCCAGGCTGGTCTTGAACTCCTGACCTCAGGTGATCCTCCCACCTCGGCCTCCCAAAGTGCTGGGATTACTGGCATGAGCCACCATGCCTGGCCCATTCTGTGCCTCTTAACTGGGTCATTTAGCCTTTATGTTTAGTATTGTTATGTGTGAATTTGATTCTGTCATCATGATGCTAGCTGTTTATTCTACAGACTTGTTTATGTGGTTGCTTCATAGTATCACTGGTCTGTGTACTTCATTGTTTTTGTAGTGGCTAGTAATGGTTTTGCCTTTCTATATTTAATGCTTCCTTCAAGAGCTCTTGCAAGGCAGGCCTGTTGGTGACAAATTCCCTAAGCATTTGTTGTCTGAAAAGAATCTTATTTCTCCTTCGCTTATAAAGTTTAGTTTGGCTGGATATAATATTCTCGGTTGGAAATTATTTTCTTTAAGAATGTTGAGTATTGTTGGCCCTCAATCTCTTCTGGCTTGGTTTCTGCTGAGAGGTCTGCTGTTAGTCTGATGGGTTTCCTTTTGTAGGTGATCTGGCCCTTTTCTCTGGCTGCCCTTAACATTTTTTCTTTCATTTCAACCTGGAGAATTTGACAATTATGTGTCTTGAGGTTGATCTTCTCACAGAGTATCTTACTAGGGTTCATTGCATTTCCTGAATTTGAATGTTGGCCTATCTTGCTAGGCTGAGAAAGTTCTCCTCGATGATATCCTAAAGCATGTTTTCCAACTTTGTTCCATTCTCCCCATCTCTTTCAGGTACCCCACTCAGTTGTAGGTTTGGTCTCTTTACAAAATCCCATGTTTCTTGGAGGTTTTGTTCATTCTTTTCTTTTTCTTTTTTTTTTTTTTTGGTCTATTCTTGTCTACCTATCTTAATTCAGAAAGATAGTCTTCAAGCTCTCAGTTTCTTTCCTCTGCTTGGTCTATTCTGCTATGGATACTTGTGATTGCACTATGAAGTTCTCGTGTTGTTTTTCAGCTCCATTAAGTTGGTTATGTTCCTCTTTAAACTGGCTATTATGGCTATCAGCTCCTGTAGTTTTATCATATTTCTTAGCTTCTTTGCATTAGATTACAAAATGCTTCTTTAGTTCAACAAAGTTCATTATTACCCACCTTCTGAAGCCTACTTCTGGCAATTCAGGCATTTTAGCCTCAGCCAGTTCCGTGTCCTTGCTGGAGAGGTGTTGCAGTCATTTGGAGGAGAAAAGGCACTCTGGCTTTTTCAATTTTCAGGATTTTTGCATTGATTCTTTCTCATCTTTGTAGTCTTATCTACCTTTGATCTTTGAAGTCTCTAACCCTAACCCTAATCTTTGAATGAGGTTCCTGTGGGATCTTTTTTGTTGATGCTGTTGCTGTTTTGTTTTTCTTTTTAACAATCAGGCCATTCTACTGTAGGGCTGTTGCAGTTTGCTGGGGGTCCGTTCTAGATGCCAGCTGCCTCAGTTTCTCCTATACTTGGAGGTATCAACAAGTGAACACTGTGAAACAGCAAAAATGGCAGCCAGCCCCTTCCTCTAGAAGCTCCATCCTACGGGGTTACTGACCTGTTGCTGGCCTACACCCACCTGTAGGAGGTGGCTGGAGACCCCTACTGGGAGGACTCACCTAGTCAGGAGGAATGGGATCAGGGACTCACCCAAAGAAGCAGTCTGGCTGCTTTCTGGTAGAGCTGATATACTGCCCTGGAGGTGGGGGACCCTTCCTTGTCCGGAATGCCTGTATTCTCCAAAGCTGGCAGGCTGGAGCAGGTGTGTTGACTGAATTGCAGAGATGGTGGCTTTCCCTCTTCCTGGGAACTTGGACCCATCTAACGTGGACTCCAACCCACAGCCATTGGCTGGCTGGGATTCTAAGCCAGTGAGTCTTAGCTTGTTAGGTGCCAGGGAAGTGGGGCCCACAGAATGATGCTGTTTGGGTCCCTGAATTCAGCCGCCTTCCTAGGAATATGTACAAACAGATTTCTTGTTTTGCCAGGGATCCCAGGGCCAAAGTATGTAAAACTCTTGGGTCTGTGTGTGCCTGAGTGGTTGCTCTGCTGAGACTCCACACAGCTCTGTGTCTTGGACCCACGGCCCTGGTGGCATGGGCTCATGAAGGGATCTGATACACAGGTTGCAAAGATCCATGGGAGAAGCATGGTTTCTCAGGTGAAGTCGTATAATCACTCATGGCTTCCCCTGGATGGGGGTAGGGGTTCCTTTGGCTCCATGTTGTTCCCAGGTGGGGCACTGCCCCCCACCCCTGCTTTTCTTCATTCTTTGTGGGTTGTTTGCCTAGTCAGTCCCAATGTGAAAATCTGAGTATTGCAGTCGAAGGTGCTGAACTCACTTGCCCCTTTTTCATTCCTCTCTGTGAGTGCCACGGACTGCAGCTGCATCTCATCACCATCTTGGATTCATCTCCTCTCTTTTTATATCTACATATTAAATGATTCCTGCCATCCTATCTTAATTTATAATCTGCTCTGTCTTGAGCAAATAAAGAAGTAATCTACTCAAAACAGTAATGTGAAAACTAAGGTTTACACTGGTACATGTGAAACCAATAATGAAGCAATAAAACCTCTAAGCGCTACTTAACCATTTCACAGCTTACAAAATGCAAAATGTAGAGCAAGCTATAGAATGGGCAGAGCCAAGAGGACATTTCGAAAGAAAAAAATCAATCCAAGGTTCCCTCTGGATGTAATTCTACGATAAGAGTATATTTCTTAAAGACAATCAATAATTTGTAAAGTAAATTCAGGTTTGAAAAAAAGAATTATATAATTTTCTATTCCAGGTAAGTAAACATTGAATGGCTTTGTCAATGCAGACCTACTATATAGGGAGGTCAAAGAAGCTGAGAAGATGGCTTGAAGGAGTGAAGTGTGCTTATGAGACACCTCGACAGCCTGAAGAAGTACACTTTGTGAACAGTGGAGCGAAAATCATCTTAAATCGCAGAGCTAGGGAGGGAAGTGGGGACGAGCGATGCAGAGAAAGAGGAGCTGGGAAATGGGAGCATTCTCCACCCTTATTTTATTAAAGGTGTCCAAGCACTACCATGAATGTAGAAAACTATTAAAAAGGTGAATCTTTTAACTGACTTTTATGATTTTCACATATAAACTAGGTATAAAGCTAATGCAAAAAAAAAAAAAAAAGTTCACCTTGTTGAGTGAGCCTAAAACGAAGGAACTAGCACTGCAATCCCTAGCTCAGCAGGATGTGAGGACATAAATAATGAAGGTCATGACACCACCAGCTGACATCGCCCCAACAGCCCTTGGCAGCAGCTACCATGATTATCTCATTTTCAGATTAGAAAATGAAGGCATATAACCAATAGATATCTGCTGGATGATGGAATGAAATTGACTTAGGAAAAAGCTGAAGTAATCTGCCCAGAGGCAAAGAGCTACTAAGAGAGAAGCTAGGTCTCTCTAGCCAGGTCCTTTCTCACCTTGACACTAAAACCCAGAAAAAAGAACTACCATTCAAACAATGGCACGAGGACAGGGGAAGTACACCATGGTCCACAAAGTTTGAGGATGTTTAGTCAAAGCCAAAGCAGCCTCCATCACCTGCAAGATTTCCTAAGTCTCTAATACTCTATCTGCAGGACAATCTCTACAGCTGATGTAGTGACAGAGTTTCTCCAACGTATTTCGCCATACAATCTTTTTTTTTTATTTTTAGAGCACCTCAAAGAACTAATAATGTTCCATGGAACAGACATTGGAAAAAGACGAACTGAGACACTAGCCACGGCAATATCCCACACAGTGACTCTCATAAAGAGCAGGCTGCAGTGACTGGAACGAGCAGCTGGACATTACCTGGACAAAGAGGTAGATCAAGAGGCAGCACAAAGCTTGGAATGGGCTTTCGACGGCCTGCAGCTCTTCTCTTGAGGAGGAAAGGTTGAAACAAGCTAGGAGTGTGTCCAAGCGCCGAACCTGTATTTCTGGCTCTTGGTTCAGCCATAGTATTTTCAAACTAGGCGTTCCCCCTAGTTAAGAAAAAAAGTCCATTAACTATTGTTCTTTACAGCAGCGAGTTATAATATGCTTCTTGTAGAAATATAGTAAAATGAAACAAATCTCTTCCCTTCCTGATGTAAAAGGAACTCAAAAGTAAACACCATCAGAGATTCCTGTTTTAAAAAGAAAACCCAAGCCTAAAGGGCTGACATACATACATTTCATTGAAAACACTCCTCCTTCAATGGCTACATTTTGAGGGATACTGCACTTGCTACTGTTAAGCACGCTTTCAGAACATCTCTCAATGTGCTGTCTCAAGGCTGTAGCAAGGAACTGCCGCCCTGCAGTATCACAGCTATGATGGAGCACTTGAATAAAACGCCGTCCACCTACCTCTTCAGTTTGCTCTCTTACTCTCCAAATTAAGGGTTTTCAATCTTTCATGTGGAAAAGAATCAATTGTAGAGACTGTTAAAACAAATGCGTGTTCCTGGGATCTATATGCAAAAACTCGGATTTGATTGGACAGGTATGGGTGCCTAGAAGTTTGCATTTTAACAACTCAGAAGACTTGGATGCAGGAGACTCAGAAGACTGTGGACTCCAGGTTTAGAAAGCACTTTTCTAAAACTATTAAACAAACAGAAATTCCTAAAATGTAATTCTTAGTGTTTCACTTCTATATTTTATATATGTTTAAATTATTAAAATCAAAAGAAAAAAATCCTTACTCATGTACTTAAACCATGACAAATGATGAAAACTCACACAGAGTTGCAGATGCAGGCACAGCTCTGCTTCCATGCTCTGACAAACAGAAAGGTGCCGTTTCTAAGGTCAGACTTGTTAATCTGTGACTGGCGACATGTCCTCCCTTGCTATCCGCAGCTGTGATTTTCTATGAGGGCCAATTGGCTATAAAATATATGCTAAAAGCTCAAGGCTGGCTGCGATCTAGATGTCCCTCTTGTTTACTAAGAAAACAGAACCTACTAACCAAATGGCATCAGAGTCAAATGACCCAAAAAAGAAATTCTTCTCTTTCTTGTCTTACGTTTCCCGCAACAGCATTGACTATTCTCTGTGGTATATTTCTTGCCATCAGAAGTGAAACAACTCAACAAAAGTCACTTGCATTTCCAAAATGACTGAAGTATTCCCCTCCACCTGAAAAGCTCTTTATTTATTTTAGAGAGAGAAAAAACATCATTTTTCTCTTAAGAGAAAGAAAATGCTAAAGATAATTAGTAAAACAAAACAATCCTATGGCACTAGTACTTAAGATAGAGATGAGTCCAAGACACTCACAAGTATCAGTAATTACTTCTTAGAAACATACTTTCAGGAAAATAATCAACTCAGGCAATGTGGGCAGCCCCAGGACAAACCCAGCTCCTCCTGTTTTTTTATGCAACCAATGAACTAAGAAGGGCTTTCATATTTTCGTATTTTCAAATGGTTGAAAAAAAACCAAAGTAAAAATGGTATTTTGTGATCCAAGAAAACCACATGCAATTCCAATTCCAGTGTCTGAGATGGAGGTTTTCTTGGAATGCCACCATGTTTTTGTGCGTGTCAGTATTGTCCACGGCTCCTTCTTCACTTTAATGACCGACTTAAGACCATGTAGCCTGCAAAGCCTGACATATTTTCTACATTACCCTTCACAGAAGTTTACTTGCCTGTCATCTAAGGTAAATAATAAATCTTCCATTATCATAGTCATTTCAAATACACTAAAGATTTTGAAAAACATTTTTTACTACAATTCAGACACTGTAAAATTTTTTTAAATAGGAAAGCAAAATGAAGAAAATAAAAACAATCTACAATCCTACCACCCAGCTATGACCATATTTTGAAATAAAAGTTTCTAGTCCTTTTTTAACGTGTATAAGACATTTATGAACATGGCTGAAAGGTCATGTCCCCATCAGAGTGGATAGAAATGGAGAGTGGAAAGACTTTACCTGTGTTTCACTGCTTACACATGAAAACTTAATACAAAAAAAAAAAAAGATTAATTACATATATTTAGTAGAACCAAGTATAGCCATGTACCACATAACATCATTTTGGTCAATGACAGATTTCATATACAATGGTGGTCCCATAAGATCACGATACCACATTTTTACTCTACCTTTTCTATACTTAGGAATGTTTACATACACAAATGCTTGCCACTGTGTTACAGCTGCCTACAGTATTCAGCAGTCATATGCTTCACAGGTTTGTAGCCTGGAGCCACAAGCCACACCATTTAGGTTTGTGCAAGTACATTCTGTGATGTTCTCACAACAAGAGAATCACCTGGCGACACATTTCTCAGAACTTATCACTGTGGTTAAGCAATGCAGTGCTGTCTAGTGGAAGTGATAAATGAGAGACTTCCTGAATGCACAATGAGGAACACTGTTTACTTGTGACCTCTGTTACTCATTCCCTACAGGTTCAGACTCCATGAGATGGGCTTAGAATAAGAGATTTCCAGGTATCTGTCTAATAAAAGACAAGAAGGAAGAAACACAAAACCCATCAATTGTTTACCAACATTTTCCTACCATATTGTCACAGAAGTTTTATGAAGGCTGAGAACTGAAGCTCCATTCATATACAGTGATACATACAATTCTAGGTGCTCCCCTACTTCCAGAGTGGCCCCACACGAAAGATGAACAATTGCTATCTTGGAAGGGCTTGCAAAAGAAGTTGTCTACATATTAGAAGAGTGCAAAGGTTTTATTACATGAGTTCTTTGTCTTTTTTTGGAGATAGGGTCTCGCTATGCTGCCCAGGCTGGTCTTGAACACCTGGCCTCAAGTGATCCCCTATGCTGGCCTCCCAAAGAGCTGGGATTATAGGCATGAGCCCCCGTGCCTGGCCTGTTAAGAGTTCTGAAGGTGAAAGAGAGTAACAAACAAATTGGAGCAGGGCACTAATAAATTTTCATGGAAGAGACTGGTGGGAACATTGGGCTGGACTTTGCTGGATAAAGGACACTTACAAACAAAACTTATTCTGGGATTGAAGGGAGGCAACAACAGACAGTGATAAAAGCCTTCCAGCCTTCCTGCCCTCTATCAAAGAATCCAACCAATCACATGCCAGGCACCACAGGAGGTTCTGGAGATACAGGGAAATGACTCACTGTCTGGCCTGTGGGAGCATTTACAATCAGTGAATCACACAGACACTAACCATATACACTCATGTCCAACTACCAGCTGTAGAGCAGAGAGCGCCAGCTGCAGGGCAGAGGCATCATGCAAAGACGCTTGAGCTGAGATTTGAAGAAGGGGCAGAAATAAAGATGAGGGAGGAAAAGGGGAAGCTCGAGGAAGGGAAATGTCCTAAGTGCAGTGGGAAGACACTGGAGGGGAAGCCCGAAGGAAGACCACCGTCAAGTCTTGATGTGGGGAGGGGCGTCTGCCATTACTGAGGCTTGAGTAGGTGGTTTTCCCCTGACAGTGCTAAAGTGCTAAAGAAGTCAGGAAGTTAGGACTGGCAGGAACTCACCACAGTGTAGCAAAGGGTCTGTGGCCAGACTGCCTCTCCAGATTCCCCCTCACTGGGCAGGGCATCTCTGAAAGAAAGGCAGAAGCCCCAGTCAGGGACTTACAGATAAAACTCCCTTCTTCCTGGGACAGAGCACCTGGGGGAAGGGGCAGCTGTGGGCACAGCTACAATGGACTTAAACGTTCCTGTCTGCCGGCTCTGCAGAGAGCAGCTAATCTTGGCAAGGAGGATTCTCCCAGCACAGTGCCTGAGCTCTGCTAAGGGACAGACTGCCTACTCAGGTGGGTCCCTGACCCCCATGTCTCCTAACTGGGATTGACCTCCCAGCAGGGGTTGACAGACACCTCATAGAGGAGAACTCTGGCTGGCATCAGGTTGGTGTCCCTCTGGAAAGAAGCTTCCAGAGGAAGAAGCAGGCAGCAATAGTTGCTTTTCTGCAGCCTTCGCTGGTGATACATGGGCAAGCAGGGTCTGGAGTGAACCTCCAGCAAACTGCAGCAGACCTGCAGAAGAGGGGCCTGTTAGAAGGAAAACTAACAAACAGCAACAACATCAACAAAAAGGATCCCCAAATAAAAACCCCCTCCAAAGGTCCTCAGCCTTAAAGATCAAAGGTAGATAAATCCACAAAGATGAGGAAAAACCAGGGCAAAAATGCTGAAAATTGCAAAAACCAGAATGCTTCTTCTCCAAATGATCACAACTCCTCTCCAGCAAGGGCACAAAACTGGATGGAAAGAATGAGTTTGATGAACTGACAGAAGTAGGCTTCAGAAGGTAGGTAATAACAAACTCCTCCAAGCTAAAGAAGCATGTTCTGACCCAATGCAAGGAAGCTAAGAACCTTGATAGAAGTTTACAGGAACTGCTAACTAGAACGACCAGTTTAGAGAACATAAATGACCTGATGGAGCTGAAAAACACAGCACAAGAACTTCATGAAGCATACACAAGTATCAATAGCCGAACTGACCAAACAGAAGGATATCGTAGACTGAAGATCAACTTACTGAAATAAGGCGTGAAGACAAGATTAGAGAAAAATTATGAAAAAAAACGAACAAAGCCTC
Source organism: Cheracebus regulus (assembly GCA_963574635.1). Taxonomy (NCBI): domain Eukaryota; kingdom Metazoa; phylum Chordata; class Mammalia; order Primates; family Pitheciidae; genus Cheracebus; species Cheracebus regulus. The sequence goes on from CAUYQU010002946.1 coordinate 14,837, forward strand.
CAAGAAATGTGGGACTATGTGAAAAAACCAAATCTATGATTGACTGGTGTACCTGAAAGAAATGGGGAGAATAGAACCAAGTTGGAAAACACACTTCAGGATATTATCCAGGAAAACTTCCCCAACCAGCAAGACAGACCAACATTCAAATTCAGGAAATACAGCGAACACCATTAAGATACTCCTCAAGAAGAGCAACCCCAAGACACGTAATTGTCAGATTCTCCAAGACTGAAACGAAAGAAAAAATGTTAAGGGAAGCCAGAGAGAAAGGTCAGGTTACTCACAAAGGGAAACCCATCAGACTAACAGTGGATCTCTCTGCAGAAACCCTACAAGCCAAAAAAGAGTGAGAGTGGGGGGGCCAATATCCAACATTCTTAAAGAAAAGAATTTTCAACCCAGAATTTCATATCCAGCCAAACTAAGTTTCATAAGTGAAGGAGAAATAAAATCCTTTACAGACAACCAAATGCTGAGGGAGTCTCACCACCAAGCCTGCCTTACAAGAGCTCCTGAAGGAAGCACCAAATATGGGAAGGAAAAACCGGTACCAGCCACTGCAAAAACACACCAAAATATAAAGACCAACACCACTATGAAGAAACTGTATCAACTAATGTGCAAAATAAGCAGCTAGCATCATGATGACAGAAACAAATTCGTACATAACAATATTAATCTTAAATGTAAATGGATTAAATACCCCAATTAAAAGACTAGTAAATTGGATAAATAGTCAAGACTCATTGGTGTGCTGTATTCAGGAGACCCATTTCACATGCAGAGACATACATAGGCTCAAAATAAAGGGACGGAGAAATATTTACCAAGCAAATGGACAGTAAAAAAAGGCAGCGGTTGTAATCCTAGTCTCTGATAACACAGATTTTAAACCAACAAAGATCAAAAAAGACAAAGAAGGGTATTACATAATGGTAAAGGGATCAATGCAACAAGAAGAGCTAACGATCCTAAATATATATGCAGCAAATACAGGAGCACCCAGATTCATAAAGCAAGTTCTTAGAGACCTACAGAGACTCAGACTTCCACACAATAATACTGGGAGATTTTAATATCTGTTGTCAATATTAGACAGATCAACAAGACAGAAAATTAACACAGATATTTGGGACTTGAATTCAGCTCTGAACCAAGCAAACCTAATAGACATCTACGGAACTCTCCACCCCAAATCAATAGAATATATATTCTTCTCAATACCATATAGCACTTATTCTAAAATTGACCACATAACTGGAAGTAAAACACTCCTCAGCAAATGTAAAAGAATGAAAATCATAACAAACAGTCTCTCAGACCACAGTGCAATCAAATTAGAATTCAGGATTAGGAAACTCACTGAAAACCACATAACTACATGGAAACCAAACAGCCTGCTACTGAATGACTACTGGGTAAATAACAAAATTAAAGCAGAAATAAACAAGTTCTTTGAAACCAATGAGAACAAAGAGACAATGTACCAGAATCTCTGGGACAAAGCTAAAGCAGTGTTAAGAGGGAAATTTATAGCACTAAATGCCCACATCGGAAAGCAGGAAAGATCTGAAATTGACACTCTTAATGTCACAATTAAAAGAATGAGAGAAGCAAGAGCAAACAAATTCAAAAGCTGACAGAAGACAAGAAATAACTAAGAACAGAGCAGAACTGAAGGAGATAGAGACATGAAAAACCCTTCAAAAACTCAATGAATCCAGGAGCTGGTGTTTTGAAAAGATTAACAAAATAGACCACTAGCCAGACTAATAAATTAGAAAAGACAGAAGAATCAAATAGACACAATAAAAAATGACAAAGGGGATATCACCACTGATCCCACAGAAATACAAACTACTATCACAGAATACTATCAACAGCTCTATGCTAGAAAATCTAGAAGAAATGGATAAATTCCTGGACACATACACCCTCCCAAGACTAAACCAGGAAGAAATCAAATCTCTGAATAGACCAATAACAAGTTGTGAAATTGAGGCAGTAATTAATAGCCTACCAACCAAAAACAGCCCAGGACTGCATGGATTCACAGCCGAATTCTATGAGAGGTACAAAGAGGAGCTGATACCATTCCTTCTGAAACTATTCCAAACAGCAGAAAAAGAGGGACTCCTCCCTAATTCATTTTATGAGGCCAGCATCATCCTCGCAACAAAAAACAAAAATTTCAGGCCAATATCCCTGATGAACATCAATGTGAAAATCCTCAGTAAAATACTGGCAAACCGAATCTAGCAACACATCAAAAAGCTCATCCACCATGATCAAATTGGCTTAATCCCTGGGATCCAAGGCTGATTCAACATACACAAATCAACAAACGTAATCCATCACATAAAGAGAACCAATGACAAAAACCGTATGATTATCTCAAAAGATGCAGAAAAGACCTGCGATAAAATTCAGTACCCCTTCATGCTAAAAACTCTCAATAACCTGGGTATTGATGGAACACATCTCAAAGTAACAAGAGCTATTTACGACAAACCCACAGCCAATATCACACTGAATGGGCAAAAGCTAGAAGCATTCCCTTTGAAAATCAGCACAAGACAAGGATGCACTCTCTAATCATTCCTCTTCAATGTAGTATTGAAAGTTCTGGCCAGGGCAATGAGGCAAGAAAAAGAAATAAAGGGTATTCAAATATGCAGAGAGGAAATCAAATTGTCTCTGTTTGCAGATGACATGACTGTATATTTAGAAAACTCCATCGTCTCAGCCTAAAAGCTCCTTAAGCTGATAAGCAACTTCAGCAAAGTCTCAGGATACAAAATCAATGTGCAAAAATCACAAGCATTCCTATACACCAATAACAGACAAACAGAGCCAAATCATGAGTGAACTCCCATTCACAATTGGTACACAGAGAATCAAATACCTAGGAATACAACTTACAAGGGATGTGAAGGACCTCTTCAAGGAGAACTACAAACCACTGCTCAAGAAATAAGAGAGCCGACCAAAATAATTTATAGATTCAATGCTATTCCCATCAAGCTACCACTGACTTTCTCCACAGAATTAGAAAAAACTACTTTAAATTTCATATGGAACAAAAAATCTCATATAGCCAAGACAATCCTAAGCAAAAAGAACAAAGCTGGAGGAATCAGCCTACCTGACTTCAAACTAGACTACAAGTCTACAGTAACCAAAACATCATCGTACTGACACCAAAACAGATATATAGACCAATGAAACAGAACAGAGGCCTCAGAAATAACACCACACATCTACAACCATCTGATCTTCGACAAACCTGACAAAAACAAGTAATAGGGAAAGGATTCCCTATTTAACAAATGCTGCTGAGGAAACTGGCTAGCCATATGCAGAAAACAGAAACTGGACCCCTTTCTTACACCTTACACAAAAATTAGGACGGATTAAATATTTAAACGTAAAACCTAAAACCATAAAAACCCTAGAAGAAAACCTACGCAATACCATTCAGGACATAGGCATGGCAAATATTTCATGACTAAAACACCAAAAGCAATTCTGACAAAAGGCAAAATTGACAAATGGGATCTAATTAAACTAAACAGCTTCTGCACAGCAAAAGAAACTATCATCACAGTGTACAGGAAACCTACAAAATGGGAGAAAATTTTTGCAATCTATCCATCTGACAAAGGTCTAATTATCCAGAATCTACAAGGAGCTTAAACAAATTCACTAGAAAAAAAAAACAAAAAAACGTCAAAAAGTGGACAAAGGATATGAACAGACACTTCCCAAAAGAAGACATTTATGCAGCCAATGACATATGAAGAAAAGCTCATCGGTCACTAGAGAAGTGCAATCAAAACCACGATGAGATACCATGTCACGCTAGTCTGAATGGCAATTATTAAAAAGTCAGGAAACAACAGATACTAGAGAGGATGTGGAGAAATAGGAATGCTTTTACACTGTTGGTGGGAGTGTAAATTAGTTCAAGCATTGTGGAAGACAGTGTGGCGATTTCTCAAGGATCTAGAACCAGAAATACCGTTTGACCCAGCAATCCCATTACTAGGTATATACACAAAGAATTATAAATAATTCTACTATAAGACACATACACACGTATATTTACTGCAGCACTATTTGCAATAGCAAAGACTTGAAACCAACCCAAATGCCCATCAATGACAGACTGGATAAAGAAAATGTGGCACATATATACCATGGAATACGATGAGCCATAAGAAAGAAATTTTTTTTTGCAGGAATGTGGAGGAAGCTGGAAACCATCATTTTCAGTAAACTAACACAGGAGGAACAGAAAACCAGATACCGCATGTTCTCACTCCTAAGTGTGAGCTGAACAATGAGAACACATGGACACAAGGAGGGGAACATCACACACCGGGGCCTATCGGGGGATTGGGGACAAGGGGGGGGACAGCATTAGGACAAAAACCTAATGTATGCAGGGCTTAAAACCTAGATGATGGGTTGACAGGTGCAGCAAACCACCATGGCACATGTATACTTATGTAACAATCCTGCACGTTCCACACATGTATCCCAGAACTTGAAGCAAAATTAAAAAAAAAAAAAACTCAAAAAACCCTGACTATGCACATGCAAGGCGAATCTTTAGATGAACAAACTTCAATAGCCTATTTATAATAAGCAAAAAAATTCATTCGTAAGCAAAGTAGAATACATTTACATCTCAATATATCAAACGCTATACTTATATGGGTAAGTTTTCTAATTTCATGCTTGCAAAAATGACATCATTACACCACTTCCATCTAATGCATTCAACAGTGAAGGTGGCTATAAAAAGTAGTAAATGCAGGCCAGGCGCGGTGGCTCATGCCTGTAATCCCAGCATTTTGGGAGGCTGAGGCAGGCGAATCACGAGGTCAAGAGATCGAGACTATCCTGCCAACATGGTGAAACCCTATCTCTACTAAAACAAAAATTAGTTGGGCGTGGTGGTGCACACCTGTAGTCCCAGCTACTCGGGAGGCTGAGGCAGGAGAATTGCTTAAACCCAGGAGGTGGAGACTGCAGTGAGCCGAGATCAAGCCACTGCACTCCAGCCTGGCACCTGGTGACAAATCAAGACTCTGTCTCAAAAAAAAAGTAGTAAATGCAAAATTTAATCCTTGTGACTGTAATGTGAATTTGTTAACACATTTGACAAAGTTTCACGCTATTTTTTACAAATTGGTGAAAAAACACTGTTCAGATTTTAACCCATTTATCTTGATCTGTGATGGTCCGGGCAGTTTCAGACACTGTCAGCCACATGGCCAGAGCCTCACCAAGGACAAGCACATGCACACCCACACACCAGCTTCCTTAAGTGCACGTGCACCCACACACACATACCAGCTTCCTTTACCACTCACAGAAACCTCCAAGACTTGTTGAGACTTTCCTGACTGACCTGCATGCACCAAGGGTCAGATGAAAACCTTCAACAATGTATGTAAGAGCGGGCAAACAAGAAAGCCATTACAACTGTCTGATAGCAAATGACAGACTGAAGCAAATACATTATCCTTTTTTCATGAAATATATGACTTACCCTCATTTTATTTTGTACAACAGTCTTCTAAGATATTCTCCAATTCAGGTAAATCAAATGCATATAGCCAAGAAATACCAAGCTTTCTGATTGATGAACAACACTTTAAAAAGGTCTTTCAAGATAGTGTGAAGTTAGTTTTCCTAGGTTTCTAAAATAAGGATATGCTTAAAATAACTAAAAAAAAAACCAATACTTAGAAGAGAAAGAAAGCCACCAGCACTTTGAAAACGAAGAATTACAAATCTCCAATTTTGGAGACTGAAAAGGCAATTTCAAATGTTTGCCTTTAGTGTGGGCCAAGACTCCCACTCAAAGAATGGAGAATGTCAGGAAAGTGAGTATGAGGAGTAAGAGCAGGCCATGTGCTAGTAAAGGGTGAATACAGGCGCACAGATCAAGGACATTTATGATCCTTGGGTTTGGGAAATGGAAGCTAAACTATGTTATCAGAAACACCATCTTCCATAATATATTGTAAAAGAAATGTAGCGTATGTATGTCCTATAGACATGCTCCCATATGCATGCACATAAAGATGGGGCCCATACACTGGGTGGTGGCTCACAGCTGTAATCCCAGCACTTTGGGAGGTAGAGGCAGGTGGATCACTTGAGTCCAGGAGTTTAAGACCAGCCTGGACAACATGGCAAAACCCAGTCTCTACTAAAAATACAAAAAAAAGCTGAGCGTGGTGGCGTGTGCCTGTAGTCCCAGCTACTCGTGAGGCGGAAATTTCATGAGCTGAGATTGTGCCCCTCACTCCAGCCTGGGTGACAGCGCAATTGTGTCTCAAAAAAAAAAAAAAAGAGGCCACAGACAGAAATACATGCATGTAAATGAGCTCCCTGAATAAAACAGAGCCGTGTCTTGGTCCATCTAAGACACTGTAGCAAAATACCATAAATCAGGCATAACAGTGGAAAATTTCTGGAAGCTGAGAAGTCCGAGGTCAAGGCGCCAGCATGGTTGGTTTCTGGTGAGGCCCTGCTTGCTGAGTCACAGAGGACACATGGCACCTTCACAGAGAAAGGGGACACATGGCACCTTCACAGAGAACGGGGACACATGGCACCTTCACAGAGAAGGGTCTCTCTGATAAGGAAGAATTCCATCTAATCACCTGCCCTCCTAAAGCTCTGCGTCCTCATACCATCACATCCATGATTAGGTTTTCAACACAGGAATATTGGGGGGTACAAACGTTCAAACCATAGCACCCACAATGAGACTTCTTTTTCTGTTCCCTGGCTGGTTAATTTCAATCATTTCCCCTTCCTAATTTTTACCTAATTTCCATAGTTCTTTTCTGCACCCTTCAGCCTTACTTCCACTTTGCTGAAAAATACTTGTAATTTCTTTTTATTTCTACAATTCAGGAAAGCAAGCATTAAATAACATTTGCTGTTAGAGGAAAAAGCCTTTAAAAAACAAAAGAACATGGGCCACTACATTGAAAAACTCACTGAAAATGCAGCACTTAAGAGATTACCCTAAGGAAAATCAGGTTCGATGTCATTTGGGAAAAACTAGCTCTAATGGTGCAACAAAAACCTTTTGCAGGTTTTCCTGACAGGTGGAAACGGAGGGCCCATCAGCAGGATCTCACTTTGTTTTTTTGAGGAGTCTCGCTTTGTTGCCCGGGCTGGAGTGCAATGGTATGATGTCGGCTCACTGCAACCTCTGCCTCCCGGGTTCCATCCATTCTTCTGCCTCAGCCTCCCAAGTAGCTGAGATTACAGGCACCTGTCACCATGCCTGGCTAACTTTTGAATTTTCAGTAGAGACATCGTTTCACCATGTTTGCCAGGCTGGTCTCGAACTTCTGACCTCAGGTGACCCACCTGACTCAGCCTCCCAAAGTGCTGGGATCACAGGTGTGAGTCACCACGCCCAGTCGATCTCATTGTTTTTAATTGTATGTTGTATTCACGTGAATACTTGTGACAGGAAACTGGATGCTTTGTTTTCCATTTTTATCTAAAATCACTTGGCAATATTCCTCGTGGATACTGGAAAACATTTAAAATTTAAAATCTTATCTTTTTATTTATCATCATTAATACAAGTGTAAATAAGGAGTCATCCACTGAATAATCTTCAATAAAAGTTCACATCCTATTTCTAGAGTAATAGCTGTGGAAATGAATGTGTTTGAGCCTGGCCCTCCGTGTAGGGCACAAACTTCTGGAGCTTCTTCCAGAAGCAGAACCCAGTGTATGGTCCACGGTGCTACATACATGCTTTCCCATTTCAGGAGTGCAACGGAGAATGTTTTCACAAGCTCAGAAGTAGTTTTTCTAATATTTATACAATTTCTGGAATTTATCAAAACATTATATAGAGTGGCCTTTAAAATTAACTCTTGATGCAATGATAAACAGCCAGATATTCTCTTTAATTCAAACAATGAAGAGAGCTATAATCGTCATTTTCCATATTATATTTGGGAAGATACTATAAGATGAAAATACATATGTAATAAAACATTTTGGGAAAATTATTTTGGCTATCCTTTAAAAAATGTTCCTTGCTGCAAAAACCAATGTCAATGCATTTTAATTATGTTTCTATGATAAGTACTTTTAAGGTTTTAGTCTATGATTGATTAATAGAATAGGGAAACACTCCCTATGACAGCTTTTCTCAACTTCTCTCTCAATACATTTATTTAAAAACCATTTGTAGTGCTCAGATCCATACTTGGTAAATTACAGGTTCATGTGATGGAAAATAATAGTGACATCGGAGAATTTAATGCACATGAAAATGTAATAGTAAAACTGTAGGAAAATATTTGTTCTATGAAGCAATGACATGAGCCAGTAAAAATAAACTCTGAAGCTTAGCCTCCTCGTCCTTAACTGTTTGTATGTAGAACCCTACCCCGACAGTTGTACATTCCTGATCTTTTTCAGATACTACAAACTCTGAGAAAGAAAGCCTGCTCTTTGCATATATTTCAGCTAATTTGTAGGTGGACTTTGTTTTTCCTTACCTCTCATTAAGTTTTAAGATACTACTCATGAAAATATAACCATTTTTTCCAGATAAATAACCCTCCTTTATCTTCTCTTTCTGGTTCCAGAACTCATCAAAATATACTTTCAGTGGTGGGGAGAAGACAAGATAGTTAATTCAAGCAGAATATCAAGAATCTATCCTGTTAAACTTCAGGGACGTCTACCAAGCAGTGACCTAGGTGTCAGGCGCTTGGGCCGCAGCAGCAACAGGCCCTGACCACGGCCATCCTCCACCTCTTCTCTTTCTCCACTGCTGTGGACCTGGAGCAGCATGGATGGAGAAAGAGGCAGAGCACCGCCACAGATGGTCCAGGGTAAACCTGCCACAGCGTCATCCTTCCATTATTTTAGGACTTCATTACATAGATACATTAATCATGGGCCAAAGGTTTACATGAAAACTAGTATTTGTGCAGTTCTGGTTAAACATGCTTTCCATAACTGATCCATTCTCAGAGTTTTATCACAGAATGGAAAGATCTGTGGTTCATTTAAAGAAAGGCTGTCTGTACCTGGAACGGTCATCTGCAGTGGCCTGACGAGGTCCGGGTGCTTCAGTGGGTTCCCAGGGTACACAAACCACTCCTTGACAGCTGGGCAGCTGCTGGCGACATCTAAGAAAGACAGTTGGGTCAGTAGATGCGTGAGAGCATGTGGCACTAGGCTCACAGTGTCACAGACCCAGCTCTGCCCAGGTGGCCAATTCAAAATCCATAAATATGTGAGCTCTCAAATCCAAGGTGACTGAGTAAGCTTAGTTATCCAACCATTAACTTATTATCCTCCAATCTGAGGGTAATCTGTTCATTCCATCAAGAACTATAACCTCTGAAACTGACAAAATCCTCAGGATAATCTGAGTAAGTAAACAATAATACGGCACAGAGAGTTTACCACGTTAATGACTGCTGCAATGTCCTTCCTCCCTACCCTCTCACTGTTTAGAAAACACTAAAAGAAAACTGCTGGAATTTGGCAATCAACATGGATACAGTTTTTTAAAGCAAGGCCAGGTAAAGGCAATGTGGGTGTAACTGAGGAACTCTGAAGTGAGGAGGTCAACACAGAACAGGTGCCTAAAGGGGAAGAGAAGGTGGCATCCCCCAAATGTCAAACATTCCAGCACAAATGTGATTGTCAGTCAGATGGCTGGTGAAGTTGGGCAGAGGGCTTCAATGAGGGGCAGAGAGGCAGAAAGGCAGCGGCTTGATCCAGGACATGGAGGAAGCAGGCTTTGATGAAGAGAAGGAAAGAGGAGGCACTTTTCTATAAAAGAGCTGAGAAATGAAGTGGAGAGATGAAGAACAAAAAGACAAAAACAGGAATCAAAAGATGAAGAAAGAGAGTATCAATCAAGGAAGTCCCACATGTATTTCACAGCAGTTCTAACAGAAACAGAGACAAAAGAAATTTGCTAAACACAGCATAAAGAGACCATCTCAAAGCCTTCTCAGAGGAAAAAAAAAAGTCAGCAAATAAGGAACTTGAATCACTCCAGCACTTGACTTTGCACTGGCATTATGAGCACCTGTGATGCCACAGGACAGTGGGTGTGGCCATAATGGGGCAGAGCCATTGGCCAGGCGACAGTGGGGGTGGTCATTCATCATGGGGCAGAGCCATTGGCCAGGCAACAGTGGGGGTGGTCATTCACCATGGGGCAGGGCCATTGGCCAGGCGACAGTGGGGGTGGTCATTCACCATGGGGCAGGGCCATTGGCCAGGCGACAGTGGGGGTGGTCATTCATCATGGGGCAGGGCCATTGGCCAGGCAACAGTGGGGGTGGTCGTTTGTGAATGGGCAGAGCCATTGGCCAGGTGACAGTGCGGGTGGTCATTCATCATGGGGCAGGGCCACTGGCCAGCCTTCCTACTGTCAATGCTGGAACTGAAAAAACCGTTCTAGCAACTGCATTCATGTGATGGACAATGGGCACTGTCCAGACTATATCCTAGTGAGGGAGATAGTTCCTGAGATGAGAAGACAGAGACAGAGATCAAGACTATTGAGGCTAGGATCTGCAGGACAGGGCACCAGAGAGCAGTGCAGTGTGCAGACAGCAACTGCCCTTTAGACTCTGGCTGAAGACAGAGCTATCGGGCAAGACTCAAGAGAAGCCAGGCAGACACAGCAAGCACAGCGAACCCGGGAAGGTCTGGCTCTGTGGGGAACGGGCATCCGCCAAAGGAAAACTAAGAAACAAAAAAACTTCATCACTGAACGGAGATCCAAGATGGCCGCGTAGCAGCAGCTCGGGATTGTAGCTCCCAGTGAAAGCACAGAGAGCGAGTGGATGCCGCAATTGCAAACGAATTTTTGATGCCCACAGACTGGGAGATTCCCGGCGAAGGAGCCACACGGGTCGCCAGCACGACTCTTTTGGCCAGCATGGCTGTTTTGCTGGCGCCCCGGCGCGGCGCTTCTCGGTGCAGAGTATACGGGACTGGCTGCCCTTTTAGTCGGGCTCGGCTGGTCCCATTCCCACAAGGAGAGCAGCAATTGGAAGCGCTGAGGACTGAGTTTCACAGCAAGCGCAGCTGAACCCGGGAAGGCCCAGCTCTGTGGGGAAGGGGCACCCCCCGAAGGAAAACTAAGAAACAGAAAAAACTTTATCACCAACAAGCCGGACGTCCACTCAGAGACCCAATCTGAAAGT